>JANEHU010001485.1:0-67152 GCA_027563435.1 Nasonovia ribisnigri | reverse complement strand
CAACAACATCGATAATGTTCATAGGATTATGGAACTCTTTAACGATAACAATATATATTAATTTTATTAATAGCCCGGTTTACTTGTAAATTATTATATTCAATGTCATACTACGTAGAATTACACCGGTATATGAAACATGTTGTGGTTTGATATCCATTATATTATATAAATGTATTTTAATATATTTGACATTAATTTCACCTATTAAACTTAATTTTTATTTTAAAAAGAAGACTTATCGAGACAGAACTTTTAATCTTACGTGACCCAAAAATCGGTAGCAATCCACTAGTTAAGGCCAACCACTGAGGTATTTATAAACTATAGTTCAAGTTATTTAAATAATTATTTAATTTGTTATTTATATTTATTGACTTTTTTTTTATTTTATGTGTACAGATTGTAAAGAAAGTATGTAAATATTGTGATTTTTTTTTTTTATTTATTATTTAAATAATAAATTGTTTAAAGTAATTAAACAAAAATATTTTATTGGAATGTGTTAAGAATCAGTTCATTTTCTTTTTTAAGTTTGTATGGCGTTTGGCTCATTAAAAATTACTGGTCCTGAAGCCCAAATCATGTGACAGACCCTCGCTGCTAAAATGTGAGTCTCACTTCCTTAGGTATGACACAAAAATTATGTCTAAGATTTTTCAGAACAATAGTCCATAAACATTTTCTATTACGTATAACAGAAATAAAAAAATTATATTTTCTTCTCTTCGTTCTAGTTCTGTCATAGTATAATATTTGGTGATTCAGCTATTTAGAGGATTCAAAAATGTATAAATCTTTGAAAATACCTATGTTAACTGTATATAATATTGCAAAAGTCAAAGAATAATTTTCTTTTTTCAAAGTCCAAATAAACAATAACTTAACTAGGAATAAAAATATTTTTCTCAGTGAATTAAAGTATTAATTTACGCAACAAACACAAAACTTTCATATTAATTCAAATTATATTAACGGTTTGAGAACACAAATTTATATTATCTCTCTACATAATATAAGAAAATATATACAGCATAATAATGGGTCATATTTTGACCAATAAATAATTGCAACATCATTAGGTTGACAAACCTAAATCAATATTTATTTTATAAATATTACCTAACCTAACTATAGCAGTTCATAATGATAAATTAGTATTTAAAATGTTTTAAAATGAAATATCTTACAAGTGACCTTCAAGGTATACACTGAAAAAAAAAAAGGTAGGCAAGCGAGTACTACTGTATAGTAGGTGTCTAGAGGGGCACTGTAATGGACGAACATATGTAATTATAAAATTGTATTGGACAGTTTATTTGATCAACTGCCCAAATACAGATCTCAAAAAGTCTCCGAGTATCTAGCGGAACTGAGGAAGGTAATTAATAGCGTAAGTAATTTTAATATTTGCATCTGATATATTCTCAACCACTTATAAGTGTAGATAAACACACAGGTTTTACAAAGTTAAACCTATACTAATTTATCCTTAACACATCTTTAATATCAATTTACAAGAGAATCTTTTAATTCTCTTATTTTTACATAATAAACTAATATTATAATAATTAATATACTATGTAGTGTAATAGGTATACAAATCCAAATCATATATACAAAATTGGTTTTCAGCAAAATTGATTTTGGATTTTGATATAACTCTAAAACAAATGACCACAGATACATGAAAATTTCACTGGTTGTTTATGTATGCATTAAAATGATAAAATTTTCAAAATATTTTGAATTGTTTTGAACTGTTTACGGACATACTCAGTTTCCTATTTTTTTTCTATGAATGTCAATTAAATTTTATTTGTTGGGTAAAAAGCACGAAAATTTAATACAAGGATTCTAATATATTGTTACAATGACTCTTGAAAATATTAAAAATCTATGATCACAATTTTTTTTTATAAGCATTTAAAATTCAAATTTTAGCAAAATACGTAAAAATCATGAAAATATGCAAATTATATTGTGTTAGAAATACATAAAAAAAATTTTTATTTTAATCTAAGGTTTGAAAATTTAAATCAAGATTCTTCATAAGTTTGCCTACCTTTTTTAAAAAAAAAAAAAAATGTTTACCTGTGTGTCAAATTAAATTTTTATAAGCGTTTGAAGATCAATTTTTTACATCATTGGATATTTACTCGATTTCTCATGTAGCGAATTGCTGTAATTCAAAAACGAATGACTGAAGATACTTGAAATTTATATCATATGTAAAATAAACATTTTGTCGATTCCTATACTTGATAAAATTTTCAAAATATTTTGTTTCGTTTTGAACCATTATTTATAGACGTATTCTTTTTACAGTTGTATTAGTTTTTTTTTCTATAAATGTTAATAAAATTGTATTCGTCTGGTCAAAAAGCTTGAAAATTTAATACAAGGGTCCTAATATATTATAATAGCAGTTGAAAAATATTAAAAATACATAGGAATAATTTATACTAAAAAATCTCAAAAATATAAACACACAATTCTTTTTTATAGCTATTTTATGATCAAATTTGGACAAAATTAAATGTTAAATAACTAAGAATAATGATTTCAGTTATTTCGTTGTAATTTTATAATATTAATTCAACTTACCGGCTACCGTATTAATAATATGAAATAACAATATCGACACTGACAAACCGTCTCAGCTCAGAATCGTTTTTCGTATACAATGATATTATATCATTGAATTCAAATTTAATACCATCCAGTATACAGTGACCCAATCGTATCCTACTGTACAGCAGAGTGACATCCACTTACCTGCCTTTTTATGTATTTAATATTACAGTTTTATTTTATTTCATGTTTTCTGTCATTAGTTCATGTGTAGGTACTGATGAAGTGCAAAATATTAAAAACTTATCAAAACCATCGTCTATATATTCTATAATAATTTATATTTTTATTTAATTAATTTCCAGTACACGAGTACATTCACCTTAAATCGCCACATCCCCCCCTCCCAAACAGAACATGTTCGAAACGCAACCAAAATTACAGCAATGTAATTAGAGAAGTGGTGGTGGAGGTTTAATGTACTGTGCTTGATGTAATAGTACGAAAGTTGAAGCGCCCAAAAAGAGAGCAGATCGATAAATGGGGTTTTGAATCGACTCTCAACTAATAAGTGCAAATACTAAACTAAGAGAGATAAAACACACTACTAATATACCTAAGTAAAATATGCTAAATTATTTTTAAAAAAATAAGAAAAAATTTGAGTCACTTTTTCCACTGTTATCATTGTCTATAATGCATTATTATTAGGTACCGTTAATATGCAAAACACAATATACCTCATATGGGTTATGGTAATATACGTATTCACAATCAACGTGAAAAATCAACTTCATTATGTTTAATTAGATTACGATTTACAATAATGCATATGGATAGGTACTTACGTGTGCAAACGCGCACTTGAAATTTAAATGCACACGTTTAAAGCCGTTAAAACACTTTGAATTATTTGTATTCAAATGGGATACTAAATATTTTATTGTATCCATAACAGTATGCATAAAAAGACGTTTACATATAACTATTATTTCTTTACACGCGGTCGAGAATTGCAAATTATAATATAGATAATATAATACTCATCTAGTAAAAATATAACCACTATTACCTATATACCTATGTAGATTAGAATGTCGTATTAGAATGTAGTTAAAATTTAACTAATTATTAGTGGACATTTTATATAAAATGTATATTGTTATTAGGTACCTATTAATAATACGGAAGCCGGTATGTTATAAAAAAAAAATTGTGACTGTATTTTTAATAATATATTGTTTTAAATGTCATTGTAACAATATATAAGGAGTCTTGTCTTAAATTTTCCAAGCTCTTGGACCCAACGAATAAATTATTTTTAATATTTATAGTAATAAAAAATAAAAATATTAGAAACTGAATTTGTCCGTAAACAGTTCAAAATATTTTGAAAATTTCATTGTGTATAGAAAATAGTAACATAAATATTATTATCTCTAGCTGTATATGGGTGTTATTAGGTCGAAATATTTTGAAGAAGCCGTGAAGCAACTGTGTCGAATAAACTGTGTAAGGTTGCCGTGAACAAGAGAGTAATGGGTACCGCAGCAGCAGTGCGCAGTTTTGTGTCAAAAATAAACCCTTGACACCGCAAGTTTTTGTTGTTCTACGTTTACCAAAAAATATCTACAATCGTGTATTACAGGAGGTGACACTTTATAAGGTTTCCTCCGACGATATTATCGTATACAACGGCGGGTGTTCCTTACTTATAGTTTATGTAGATACGCGGTATATATAATATAGGTATTTTCTATCTTATTTTAATTCAATTATGGTTAAACATTAATAACCTGAAGCGCTGCTAAGTTATTTTTAAATTCTTCAAACGTCTATGTAGAAGAAAAAATATTAAAGTCTTACAGTTATTTTTTTTTTCATTTTCAAGTCCCAAACACGTTAATAGTGTTGTAAAAATCTCGTTAATATATATATAATATTATCATAGTGACCACGCCGGGTCTATATTGTTGTGATACTGTGATATTAAGTTGTGCTATTAAAAATACTGATGTACTATTTACATTAAAAAAATCTTTAATCATAATAATATTAACTACCCTTACATTATACATATTTACATTGTTATATTTAAAATGGCAAGCAATTGATCAAAGCATTAATCTTATTAAACATTAAATAATTATATTATTATAAATATCATGATAAACTATAAAGTAGGTAAATAACATGACTTGTACAAAGTACTACGATAACATAATTTCACATCAATCTAATATTTAATTATAATAATTATTGTAAAATTATAATAGAAAATATATAATACAAATATCACATGATAGGGACCAACCTCTAAACAAATTGCATAGAACGCCGCTCGAAACTAATCATCTCCCGCATAGTGTTCCTTTGTCTCCTCGTACACACATCGTTATTTTTGCCATAAAGGCTTAATATACTGCATAGTCAATTCTTTGCCTATGACCTCTAATCATATCTTACGTGATACGTAAAAAAAAAATCAAAATGCGTTACAGGAGCTGCAGTAAAATGCAGTATCTGCGTATGCGTATAAACGTAAAATCACAAACTTTGGACATATAACTTCCAAATTTTTTTTTTCGCACCATTGTTATTAACTCATTAAAATACGTAGGTTGTAGGTATGTTACAAAAAATTCAAAACCATGCTGGGTAGCTAAAGTGAATTTGTTCTGACACTAAGATATGCAGATTGATTTATTCCACACTGATTAGTACTGCATTAAACGAGCGCACCTTCAGTAAATTTAAATTTGTGAAGAATTATTAACGTTCTACTATGAGAGAAGATCGCTTATAAAACTGAATGTTACGAAAATTTGATGCAGACAACACATGCGGGTGTGACGTCCTCTTAAGATAGTATATACATAACCATACTTACTAATTTAATTGTAAACAATGTTATACATTGTGTTTACGATTAGTAACGGTATACTTTTTTGGGACAAAATCCGGCTCACACTGATTTAAAAAAATATATTTTAATTTATAGGAATAGTAGGGATTATAATAATATGCGCGTAAACAGTTCAAAACAAATCAAAATATTTTGAAAATTTTATTGTGTTTAGAAAATACTAATATAAACATTCAGTGAATATATATGTTGTATCTACAGTCCAACAATATTCATTTTCCTATCAGAAAAGATACTGTTGAAGAAAATCTAAACATTTTTTCTGTCCTAAAAGGTGATGACAGACACAAAAAATAAAAATTTAAAAACAATACAATTCTTTGTGAAATCATTACATTCACCTCTCCACTCAGAATCTAAAAATGTGCTTTTTAATGAACTCTGTGATCTAATGATTCAGAAAACTTAGGTACATTATTTATTTAGTAACTTCTTCAACTTAAATGTCTCATTCAACCTATTCATTCGTTAGACTGTATTTCAATGAATAAATATACAAATATCCCGTTTCCGTGCGATGAACAAATTAGATGCTGTTGACGCCACAATCAACGTTTGCACCTGCACGCCGTGTCCACCACCACAGGCCCGATAAGCTTATCTGTCGGCCGACCGGTCACGGCGGCGGTGACTCCGCGTACGCTTCACCAGTACCGGTGTGGTTGCCCCGACGAGTGTGTCGCGTTCGGCTGCTCGTACAACCATAAGTCGTACGCATGTAACAGTGTAATACGCATGCAACCGTCGTCAGTCCGAGTTTTCGCCGTACGACTGAAATTCGCTCGGTTTATGCATTATCGCCCGTCCCTCGTCGCAGTGCGAATGCATTACCTAAGTGGTTTTACGGCTCATCATTGTCGCCCGTCCGCGAAAGCGCAGCGCGAGCCAGCCGTTCGAGTAGTATATTATAATATTATCATTGGCACACACGCACCTACACGTGATATCACACCGTCGTCATAAACCAGCTGTTCCGCCGCGGTGCCATATCACCATCGTCAGGTCGTACCGTGATATTATTGTTATTATTGTTTACCTTATTATTATAATTATTATTGAATTATCTATATTTTATATGTGCTGTAGTTATTACGGTGGATCGTCTGTGAACGCCTGAGTTAGGGGTACTAACATAGGTTAAGGCGTCATTTGTATTATTATTATTATTATTATTATCGAATATTATTTACGTATTACTATATATTTTATATCTTCATTCTTTTATTAATTATCTCCTTCATATTCCTATATTGTTGGTAATCTCCTGAGCAATAATTTGTCGGGCGTACCAGCCGCAACATTTGGTCCATTCGAGACCGGATATCGAAAATACAGTCCACTTTAATTAATTTACTTAACCATTCGATAAAACAAGTGAATTTTAGTCATCATCTTAGTGTTCATAGCTGTCTCAAGTCTATTTATTATATTGTTGTATGGTAGCGTGCGTGGTGGCCATCTAGATACGTCATATTAACGTTGTCTTTTTTTTTTACACGGTATTAATATTTCGCGATGGCGCCAACAGATCAACAAGAAAAGGAACGTGTTGAGCGATCCTTACAGCGCGCTATTGTTAAACGTGATAAGCATGTTAATCAAATGTTAATCTTGTTCAACTTATCGAAGACAGTTGAGTCTGATCCGTCAATTAAACCTATGTTCGATGCACGTAAACGGGATTTGGAAACACTCATGTCAGATTTTCACCTCGACCAGGAGGACGTTATGGATCAAATGGTAGAGCTAGGGCGGATTGAGGAGTTCATACGGGAACATAGTGTCATTGAAACTGTTGTCACCGATCAATACTATTTTATACAAGCCGTGGCGGGTGCGGTGGTAGGTTGTAAATTGGATACGGTAATCAGATCAGGTTCTCACATTAATTTACCAAAAATTGAGTTACCGCACTTTAATGGTGACATAATTAATTGGCGGTCTTATCATGACACATTCACATCGCTTGTCCACGAAAATTCAGATCTTAATAGTGTTGAGCGATTTCATTATTTAATTGCTTCAGTCTCCGGAGCTGCGAGTACTGTGGTACGTTCGGTCCCTCTTACTGGTCCCAATTACGAAGTTGCCTGGAACGCACTGCATGATCGATTTGACAGTACGCGTCTTATACTTCATGCGCACTTGGACAAGTTATTCGGATTTTCTCCCATCAAAAATGAATCGTTAACTGATCTAAATAACTTTTTAGATGTATTCAAAGAGAACACAGCAGCGATCAACGCGCTAGGTGTGCATGATCTGTCCGGTTTTCTATTATTCTATATAGCGTCGCGCGTCCTGAATAGTTCGACGAAGCGTCTCTTCGAGGCAGATCGGGGCACACATGATCTTCCCACTCTAAATGATTTATTAATATTCATACAATCTCGGTGCAAAATCCTACAAAATAGTTCGATGTCAGACGCTGAAAGAAAACCTGCAGCTTTCACGCGCCGAAAGCCTGTAATTTCAAGATCATCGTTACTGGCCTCAACCAAGGATCACGAGCCTCACTGCTATGCGTGCCAAGGGACACATTATATATACAAATGTGAGAAGTTTAAGGGACTAACCACATCAGCACGATTCCAGCTGGTAAAGTCCAATAACATGTGTTCAAAATGTCTCAGTGGTTCCCATGCGGTTTCCACATGTCCGTCGAAGTATTCGTGTCGAACCTGTTCCGGAAAACATCATTCGTTACTGCACTTCGAATCGTGAAAACGCCAGGCTGGCACTAATTCAATTAACAATGCACCTGCGGTTCCATCGTCGTCGGTAGCCCCCGTTGGTACTCTACCAAGCACCGATGACACGTCATTTGTTGGTACCGTTAGCAGCGGCAATTTGAGTGTTCTGGGCACAGCTGTTATTCGGATGTACAACCAACAGGGACAGTGGGTCCCAGTCCGTGCATTAATAGATTGTGGATCTCAAATATCTGCTATAACAACAAAGTGCGCAACACGACTTGGTCTCACTCGGTGCAATCGTAAAATCAACGTAGTCGGATTGTCACAGAGCCCCGTAGTCCAGGCAAAAGGTGTAGTTTTGTGCAGCATAGTGCCACACATGCGGTTAGATCGACAGCTAACTTGTGAACCCGTTCTATTGTCAAAAATTACTGGGTTGATGCCTTCGAAAGTGTTAGATTTATCCATACGAACTCAGTACATGGATCTGGAGCTCGCAGATCCGAATTTCGATCGTCCAGGGCAAATTGAATTCTTACTAGGCGCTGACGTGTACAACCACATTTTCACAGACGGTTATCATGTACGCCATACACCAGGATTGCCTTCCGCGTTCGATACCACATTGGGATGGATTATTGTTGGAGCCGCGGCAGCCTCAAGCACTTTGTCATCGCAAGTATCACTGTCATTGACAACTGAACCGTCACTTAAACAATTGCTGAACCGGTTTTGGGAAGTTGAGGAGCCTGTGGTTTTACCTAATCCGTTTACAGAAGAACAGAAGTGCGAAGAGATTTTCCGTCGTACCACCACCAGAGATCCGTCTGGGAGATACTCAGTGTCGTTTCCGTTTAAAACCAATCCTTTCGTTCTTGGTGATTCCCGATCAATGGCACTATCAAGATTTTATAACTTGGAGCGTAAATTAACAGCCGATCCTATCATATACGAGGAATATAAATCTTTTATGAACGAGTATTTACAACTTGGCCACATGAAACTCGCGCAAACTCCAGGAAACTACATCATTCCACACCACGCAGTTGTCAAACGAACGAACGGAAAAATTAAACTAAGAGTCGTATTTGACGCGTCTGCCACTACATCCTCTGGAACATCATTAAACAATTTGTTATTTACCGGACCCAAATTGCAATGTGACATAGCAGATCTATTATTACGATGTCGCTTTCATGTATATATGCTCACAGCAGATATATGCAAAATGTATAGACAAATACAGGTGTCACCAGCGGAATGCTCTTACCAGCATATTTTGTGGCGCAACGATCCATCTGAATCAATACAAGAGTATGCCTTGTCGACAGTTACTTACGGAGTGTCTTCGTCTCCCTTTCAAGCCATCCGTGTATTGCATCAACTGGAACTGGACGAAGGTTCCAAATACCCAGCTGCACAAGGAGTGTTATCTAGTCAAACTTACGTCGATGACATTATAGCCGGAGCTGCCTCAGTCGAACAGATGGTGACGTTGCAGAAACAGCTCATCGGTTTGCTTGGTCAAGGTCAATTTGAGCTGAAAAAGTGGGCAAGTAACTGTCGACAAGCTCTGCAAAATATCCCAAAGGACGATCAAGTTGTGGAATTGTCATTCGACCCAAAGGATGATTGTTCAATAAAGATTCTGGGGTTACATTGGGACCCGGCAAATGATATATTCAGTTATCATAGTGATCCTTGCGTCTCTCGGCCTACGAAACGTTCAGTGCTATCCGCGATAGCTAAAATCTATGACCCACTCGGAGCCTTATCACCCATCACCTTTTGGGCTAAGTGCTTCATGCAGATTTTATGGAAAAATGCTTATGAATGGGACCAACCGATCCCCGACGAACTAGCTTCTTCCTGGAATTCATTCTCTACGCAGTTACCTTCGGTCTCACAAGTTAAAATCAGGAGACATATTCCGATTGAACAGTGTACTGACGTTCAACTACTAGGTTTTTCCGATGCATCACAAAAAGGATACTCAGCTGTTGTTTACATGCGATTGTCGTATGCGTCAAAACCTGGAACAGTACATCTACTTACAGCAAGGTCGAAGGTGGCACCGTTAAAGAACAGTCGTCTGGACGAGTCACTTTCCATTCCAAGGTTGGAATTATGTGGGGCACTGCTATTAGCTCAAACTCTGCATCGTGTACAAAATGCATTATCGTCAATCACTCACATATCCTCGATTCATGCATGGACCGACTCTACAGTGGTGTTGTCTTGGCTAACAACTCAGCAAGTTACATTTAAAGTATTCGTCACGAACAGGCTCAACAAGATAGGTGAACTTCTGCCCTCGGTTCAGTGGCGATATGTACCATCCATGCAAAATCCAGCTGATTGTGTGTCCCGTGGCCTACTTCCTACCGACGCATTAGAACACAGTTTATACTGGGATGGTCCGTCTTTCGTACAGCAATCACCTAATACTTGGAAATCACCACAGTATGAAAAAATTCCCGTCGCTGAACTACCTGAACAGAAAACCGTGGCAGAGACTCTGCACGTTATGGTTACACCAACAACGAACGACGACTGGATTGAAAAATTCTCATCGTTGACTCGGCTAAAAAGAGTTGTTGCTTACATGAGACGTTTCATCGTCAAGGCTCATCACAAGTCACTCCAGCGAAAGCCCACACATCAATGTGACGAGCATCCACCCATGTTTACAGGATTCCTTCGATATGAAGAACTTCGTGATGCTTTACAGACGCTAGTCCAAATAACGCAACGCATCCACTTTCCACAGTTACTCAAGCTTATTTCATCTTCGTCATCGTCAATTAAACCTCGTTCGATAGCTTGTCTCACCCCGTTCATTGACACATCTGGAATCATACGCGTGGGTGGACGATTGCGCCGTTCAACCGCACCAGAAGACTTCAAATATCCAGTGTTAATGCCAAAGTCAAGTGCTTTAACGTTACTATTGATCCGATATTATCATATAACTGGTATGCACGCTGGGCCTCAGCTTGTGGTATCCTTGTTGTCTTCTCAATTTTGGATTGTGTCAGGTCGATCAGTTATTCGTCACATTATTTTCAAATGTGTTACCTGTACACGACATCGAGCGTCAACCGTCAAAACGTTAATGGGCGATCTTCCTTCCTCACGAGTATGTCCATCGAGACCTTTCTCTAATATCGGTGTAGATTATGCAGGACCACTTCTGATCAAGGAAAGTAAACGTCGGAACGCCCGCTCTACAAAATGTTATGTGGCGATCTTCATCTGCATGGCCGTGAAAGCGGTGCACATCGAAGTGGTCTCTGATCTAACTCTGATCTAACAACTTCGGCATTCCTGGCGGCATTAAAGCGTTTCATTGCTCGCCGAGGAATACCTTTGGAAATATACTCAGACTGTGGTACCAATTTCCAAGGTTCCGCATCTGAATTGCGTCGGTTGTAGTCAGATCCTGAAACACAAAACAGTGTCTCAAATGCTGTGCCGTGTAGGTGGCATTTCAACCCACCGGCTGCTCCCCACTTCGGAGGATTGTGGGAGGCAGCTGTTAAATCCATGAAGACCCACCTGAAACGAGTAATTGGCACCCAACTGTTAACATTTGAGGAGATGTGCACCATAACTCAACGAATAGAAGCCATACTGAACTCACGACCAATTACACCCCTTTCGTCAGATCCGAATGATTTACGAGTGTTAACACCAGGTCACTTCCTCACAGGTGCACCTCTCGTCACGCTGCCTGACCCCGATGTGACGCAGATTCCGATGAACCGTCTCAACCGATGGCAGCTGTTGGATCAATTTCACCAATCGTTGTGGAAGCGTTGGTCTTCAGAATACTTGCGATCTTTGCAAGTCCGATCGAAATGGCACCACCCGCAACCTAATGTCACAGTTGGTGACCTTGTGCTAGTGCAGGCACCAAATTTGCCACCCACACTCTGGAAAATGGGACGGGTCGAAGCTGTACATCCCGGCGAAGATGGAGTTGTGAGGGTAGTAACGCTCCGTACCAGTGATGGCACCCTCAAAAGGCCCGTGGTCAAGTTAGCTCGTCTTCCAATCAATTAAAAAAAAAAAAAATTTCTTTGTTTATTCCTACGCAGCAAAGGTCTTTCCTCTCCTGTAAACTGATATTTCGTGTATTTTTTTTGTACTTTGTATAATTATTTTGTTTATTTTATTATGTATTTTGTTTTGTTCAAAAATTCATCTTCGTTTACGCTTCGAACACATTTAGGAAGATCCTTAGTCTTCCAAGGGGGGAGTATGTTGACGCCACAATCAACGTTTGCACCTGCACGCCGTGTCCACCACCACAGGCCCGATAAGCTTATCTGTCGGCCGACCGGTCACGGCGGCGGTGACTCCGCGTACGCTTCACCAGTACCGGTGTGGTTGCCCCGACGAGTGTGTCGCGTTCGGCTGCTCGTACAACCATAAGTCGTACGCATGTAACAGTGTAATACGCATGCAACCGTCGTCAGTCCGAGTTTTCGCCGTACGACTGAAATTCGCTCGGTTTATGCATTATCGCCCGTCCCTCGTCGCAGTGCGAATGCATTACCTAAGTGGTTTTACGGCTCATCATTGTCGCCCGTCCGCGAAAGCGCAGCGCGAGCCAGCCGTTCGAGTAGTATATTATAATATTATCATTGGCACACACGCACCTACACGTGATATCACACCGTCGTCATAAACCAGCTGTTCCGCCGCGGTGCCATATCACCATCGTCAGGTCGTACCGTGATATTATTGTTATTATTGTTTACCTTATTATTATAATTATTATTGAATTATCTATATTTTATATGTGCTGTAGTTATTACGGTGGATCGTCTGTGAACGCCTGAGTTAGGGGTACTAACATAGGTTAAGGCGTCATTTGTATTATTATTATTATTATTATTATCGAATATTATTTACGTATTACTATATATTTTATATCTTCATTCTTTTATTAATTATCTCCTTCATATTCCTATATTGTTGGTAATCTCCTGTGCAATAATTTGTCGGGCGTACCAGCCGCAACAGATGCAATTATTAAAAATATGATGTGTAGTATGAAAATTATTATCTGAGTCAGAGTGTAAATTTCCACAAACTTAAATGGAATCGTACCTACCTATTAATAATTATTTAAACTCGGTTTATCTAGACTAGTCCAGTTATCCGTTTTGTGTTGATTACGCTTGTAAATCTATTTAAACAACAGTCCTTTATAATTATTGTGCAAATAAAATATAATAATAAGCATAAATGTTTCAAATACTTTCTAATAATATTTTTTAAGTACAACAATACAACGATTATTGTTATTTTTCATTTTAATATTTCATATGGTCCAAATTTAAAATTAAAATGTCTGAAAAAAATTATATTTATATTTTTAAGATTTAAGAACTTCTTATGAGGAACAATATTCAAAATATTTAGTAAGTTATACCATGTACAAATATGCTATCATAAATATTTGGTATTGCTTTTATTGAAATATGGTTGAGTATATTATTATATTTTATTAAATCTTATTTAAGAGGACGCTACCCACCCGAATTATATGAGCAAAAACATGGTTCACGAGTTTTAATATTGTAAAGCCTATAATAATACTAAAATCACTAAATTTATTTTGGCAAATAGAGGAGAACATTATGTATGCTTAAGCGTTTCGGTTTTTTCGATAAATCTAATATTTTGCTTTGTATACGTTTTGAAAATTTCGAGTTTTTACCCACATTAAAACTACCTTTAAAAAAATAACGAAATGTGTTATCCAAAAAATGAAAACGCTTAAGCACAGATAAAGTTTTCTTCTATTCACCGTAAATATTTAGTAGTTGTACTTCAATTATCCATGCTATAGTATTCATTCGCCCAAAACACTTTTTTTGTTGAATATTAGAAAATAATAAAGGTTTTGATAAATATTAAATACTCAAATCCCCTCTTATGAAACTAAACCGAGTACCGAGCGCTTTTCGTGCGAGCGTGCGACATCAAAACAGGTTTCGTCAGCGCCCGTATACTGATTGACAATTGATGATTCTAAGAATAAAGTTCACTAAAATAATATATAATTTGACATCTATTATTATTATTGTTATTATTATTATTATTATTACTGTTGTAAGAATATTATCCGCGCGCTGAGTTATTGTTATCCAGTGACTATTTGTGTTTAGTGGTGTGGTTCATATTCGATTTTAGTATATAATCGATCACTACTAATTCACGGATAATCGACTTCGTTTTGTAAAACTACAAATAAAATTACATTATTTTGAATATGGCACCAAAAAAAACCCGTACTCAATACCATCCGGCTTGCAAGAGAAAACTAATACAGTGAATGAAAAACCTAGTTAAAAAAGAAAATGATTCAACGTAAGTACCATTGTCATCAAAATATTATAATAAACTATACAAATTTCAAGTAAGTACTTGTGAATAATATTTTTAAAATACAAAAAAATAACTGAAATCGTTATTTTATAGTTGATAGATATTTTAAATTAGATATCTAAAGAACAAAGAAAGACTGTATAAGTATATAATTTTTAGATTTTTTGGTTACAGTATGAAACTATGCCCTACTTATGAGAAACATTATTTTAAATATTCAACTAAAAAATAATTTCCAAATACTCGTGATTTTGATGAATTTTGTGAATTTATGAACTTCAACTCCTTGTAAAAAAACAATTGTACCTATGTATTTGAACCATTATTGAATCACTTTTAGATGAACTTATATCAAACTATCTATTAAATCGGCCAAATAATTGTTATCAACTTTTTTTAAAAAAAATAGAATATTTCAAATGCCTAAAAATAGCTTAAAAATTAACGAAATATTCTGATAAAAAATGATGTGAAGAAAATATCACTTTAAATAGCTAGTGAAAGTTTCAAGTTCTTACGACTATACTTTTTGAATAAGAACAAATATTAAAAATCATTCAAGCATAAATTGTTATTTTACACTATTGTGTGACGATTTCCAACACTTATAAAATATTTAAGTATGATACCTGTAGAGTTTTTTTTACAGATAATTGTAGAAAAACGTATGGAGAACCTTGTACCAAATTTTAAATTCCTAGTTTTGAATATTTAAAATGTTATGAATTTTTAACTGCAGAATAACTTTTTTTATCCATATTTCAGAAAAAAATACTAAGAAAAATTGAAAAATTCCGCTGTCTATAATAATATTTAATATTCTATTTAATTTTCTATAATATTTAAATAGCTAAAAAAAATATATCATGCCAATATAAATATTTGGTGAAATTTTTAAATATCTATGGTTTTCGTTTTTTGAGTAACAGCTAAATCAAAAAATCGATTTTGTCGAAAACTGGTTTTGCACAAAAATTCAAGTTTTCCCTAATTTTTTCAGAAAAAAGTCAAAATACTTTAAAAATGTTACCGTGTATAGACAACACTTCAAGTATTTACAGTTATTATTTTAGATTCTGAACGGAGTGATGAATGTATTGATTTTACAATGATGTGTGTTTTTTTTGTTTATTTTTTTTTTGTTTCTGTCATCACGTTTTGGAGCAGTAAAAAAGTGCATTAATCTTTCAAATCAGGGGTATTTTTGGGTAGCAAAGTGAATGTATATTGTACTTTGGGGGCTCAAAAGTTTTCTTTTTTTCTTAGTTTTTTTTTTTTTGAAAGGGGGTTGGAATTTATTAAAAATTTAATACAAAGTGTATTATATTATAGATGGTTCTTATTGCCTTACAAAAAAATCAAAAATCGCAAGTAACAACTTCTTTTTATAAGTGTAGAAAGTTCAAATTTTTACGAAATATGTTAAAATCAAGAAAAATTTGTTTCATTAAAAAGTTTTTTTTATAGGTGAAAATGAATAATTTTTTTTGTATCTATAGCTAAGAATTGAAAATTTAGTACCAGGTTATCGATAAGTTTTGCTTACAATTTTTAAAAAAAAAATCAAGCGTAGGTAAGTCAATTAAAATTTTTTTACAAGTGTCCAAATTATAAATTTTTACAATGATAAAAATTTAAAAATTTGAAAATTCAAGCTTACTATTAAATGGTTTTATATTTTTATTAATTTCAAAAAAGTACTATAGTCGTAGAAACTTGAAACTTCCACATTATACAGGTAATATAATAATATCAAAAATTGGTATTGCGTAAAAATGAAAAATGTTTGCTTTTGACCCCTTAAAATACAAACTAGATTCACTTTCCTATCGGAAACGCGGCTTGACCTATATTAATTAATGACGAGATTCATTCAATTCCTACTATACATCAGAGCTAATTCCCGGTTTTTTTTTTATTTCATAATATAATATATTACTATGTGTAGTGGTCCAAACATTCTCAATATTATACCATATGCAGTCAGCTCCAATGACATAATGATTTCTCATCAGACAAAGTAAGTTCATATAAGAGTTCATTGATAAAAGGACGTGTGCGATTATAATATAATATATTAATTTTGCTTAGTAGTTTCAGTCAAGTAGTTCAAAGCTATGATAGTCCATTTGCTCCTGTTTATGCACCTGATAATTCTGTGCTAAATACGCCACTGGTAATTGATACTTCATGGTGTCATTCTAGGTAAATAATAATTAATATTATGTGAATAAGTTATAAACGTGTCTACGAAATACGTAAATGTTATATTTTAGTGACATGGATGTATCATCGCACAGTTTAGCGGTGGAAACTGAAATCAGTATTACCTACACAAGATTTAAGTGTAAGTTGTTAGAACTTACAACTTCTTAGTTATTATACTAATAAAAGTTTTTTAATATAATAATCATAAACATAATTGTGAGGGTTATTTTACTAAGACATGTAACTATATAAAAAATAACATTACAGGCATCTTACTGGACGTCGAATAATTGACATTTCCTTTTTTATTAAACAAATTCAAGTTCAGCATAATGCAGAGTTAAGTTGTTCTTTTATTGATATGGACTTTCAGTCAGAAGTAATTCGTGGATTTCAGTCAATATTTCGTTTCAAATGTAGAGTTTGTGGCATAAAGACTCAAATTTACTCTGAAAAAAAGACTGAAAACAATATACCTATCAATAAAGCCGTTGTAAATGCTTGTCAAGCTATAGGTAATAATAATAGAAATAATTTTTAAAAATTCTTCATAATTATTATAATACATAGCTTATTATGACAGGTATTGGGCATACTCAACTGACGGAATTTATAGCTTTTCTTGATATACCTTCCCTCTCATGTGATAAATATATTAAAATGCAAAATAACATTGCCGAAATAATTCATGAGTCGGCATGGGAGGAAATGAAAAAAGCTGGTGAAGAAGAGAAACGAATAGCAGTTGAATGTGGTGATATAGATTCTGATGGAATACCGATGTGCACGGTCGTCGCCGATGGACAATGGTCCAAACGAAGTTACGGAAAAAAATATGATGCATTATCGGGTGTTGTAAGAATAATGATTAGCATAAGCGTGCGCACGGGGGAGGCAGGGGAGGCGGCTGCCTCCCTTGCGAGATTTTCCGCCTCTCCAAAATATTATATTATACCTACCAATTTTTGATAATATTTAAATAATAATATGTTTATGTTCAAAATTTCAAATGTTCAATATTGGTATATTGGTAACTAGGTATACTATTTGAAAATAGTAACATTAAATAATATTATAATTCAAAATTAGTGTGACGTCACATACGTTAGCATCCTTATCAAAATTTTAATTGATGACAATTTAAGATTTGATAACGTGTATGACGTAGGTACTATTCGGTTTGAGCGTATATCATAATATTTATTGATAATACAGCTTCAAATTTCAACAACGGTTATGTGTTTCTTTTGTGATAATACCGACTTTTGTGGTTGGTAGTTATCAAAGATAAACCTCGAAACGTTACAAAATGTTACAATAGGTTATTATTTGTTAATTGTTATTAACATTCAATATTTTGAAAATGTTTTGTTGTTTATAGTACTCAATACTCATAGTGGTTTTGTTAAACAATATTTTATTTTTATTATTAATATTTTATAGTCTGAACTCTGCATTAATATCATTCAATCCATCATTAAAAGACATGAGTTCAAATAAATTTAAATCAAAAACTTTAATTCATTTCTTCAAACCTAAGCCAAATTCTGGTAAGTTGATGTAATTAATCATTAAAAGCTTGTTACTTGTATTTTGTATCTGCACCTACATCTCAATGCCAAATTAGTTGTATAGTTTTTTTTATAATTTTATAAGTAATCTGATCTTTGTATAAATATTAATATTAATATTAATACATTATTTCAATGTATTATAAACACTTAGGTTTTAGGTACTTACAATATATTAAGTAAATTATATTATATATTATAATTATATATTTAAATATTAAGATGAATTTGATCCAGATGACCCAATGCTGTTGCCACCATCTACTAGTTATGCTACAGAAATTGCACCACTAGGAACAGAAGTAACTGGTATGAATTTAAATATTTGAAAAAATTAATTATTTTAGTTTTAATGTAGGTATTTTATTATTTTATAGAACAATTGAAAGTGGACCAGTCATTACAAACTACAGCTTGTGAAGCATTAGACAGTTATATTGGTAATATTTAACTATTTTGTTTATATGTTATGTGTTGACTCTTTGACCTTTGTGTTCAACGTTATATTGTGTTTTTTGATTCATTGTAAGTATAAAAAAATGTATCTAACTTTTTTTTAAATGTAAGTGATTTTTGTATAGAACTAATTTATTGGCTATGCCACTGTATGCTTGGTGACTGGTAGTTTAAAATTGTGTATTAGGTTTGTAATTACAATTAACATAATTACTTATATTTTGTTAAATAGTTATTAATGTGATTTTTGATATCTACTAATTAAGTATTTTATAAGTAACTGAAGTAACCAATCAGTAGAAATTAATAATGAAATATGTATATTTAAATGTGATACTGTAATATAACAATATTGTTTGACTGTTTTATTTATTGAATTGGATTTTTTTTTTAAATACATTGTGTTAATTTGATAGATCTGGAAAAATATCCTTCTTCTGAAATTCATCCCGATGATCCTGTTAATGAGATACCAACAATTCAAACTGAATTTAGACAACGTGTAAAGAATGGGCCATTCCAACCTATACTAAAGAGTTACCCAAAAACAGCGTTCAGTGGTAAATTACGAAATTTTCAAAGTCACTGGTATAAACAGTTTCCTTGGCTTGAGTATAGTCAAATAGGAGATTTAGCATATTGTTTTCCTTGTCGAATGTTTACACATTCTTCAGGAATCAATATTGGACAGACAGAATTAAATTATTCAAAGACAGGTTTTAAAAATTGGAAACTAGCTACATCTAAATTTAAATTGCATCAAATGTCTAAGGTCCATTTAAACAGCTCTACATCTTTGAACAATTTTTTTAATTTAAAACCAATTGACACAATTTTGGATGAAAATAGAGAACTTTTGCGCAGTCAAAAAGAAGAAACAAGACTAAAAAATAGACAAATTATGAAACGCCTGATTGATATAACAGTTTGTCTTGGTATAGGCGGTAAACCGTTTCGCGGACATAGTGAAAAGTCTAATGATATATAATATTAAATGGGAAAACATTGTTTCGACATGTTTTGATGGAGCTGCCACAATGGCAGGTAGTACTGCAGGTGTTCAAACTAAATTTAAAGAAAAGAATAAAAATATATTTTTTGTACACTGTTACGGACATTGTTTAAACCTAATTTTAGTTGATTCTGTTGGTTATAAAAATAGAATTGCATTTGATTTTTTTGGAACTATTCAGTTGGTGTATAATTTCATAGAAGGTAGCTGTTCAAGACATGCTATTTTTGAGTGAATTGTCAATTCTACCAATCGCTATCTTAACAGCAATAACACGTATCTCATTTTTGCTACTTTTCAGGAGAGACAATAAACTGAATTAATCGGTAATTAATACTTAGTCGACCAGACTCAAGATTTATTCTGTTCATTAAAGTAGTTTTACAAAGTTTTTTTAAACTTTAAGTCAAAAATATTGTTTTCTTAACTGAAAAATCGACTTACGTGTTATTATCCACATAACAATAAGATACGTGGTATCGCAACTTAGAGATACGAGTTATCACCAAAAAAAAATATTGTGTATTATCATAAAATAATGATGTAACAACACGTAAATGGAACAATGGAAAAATATTTTGGTAAAGTTCCTTTATTATTATTAAACAAATTAATACACATTTTATAATTCCAATCTGGGTTTTTATTTCAACATTAAGCAAAATGTTATAGTTTTTATAACAATATAACAAAAACAAAATATATAAGTCAAAACATTTTATAAAATATAATTATTCCAGTCTTTGGATTCATTTAGTAAAACATAAAGATTAAACTTAAATATTATATTTAAAATAACTAAAAAAAAGTTTCATAACTTGATTTTAAACTAGAATTTATAATAACAAAATTGTAATAAAATATAATAATACAAAATAAAAATAAAAATTAATAGATTTTATAAAATATGATTCCAGACTTTTGGTTTCTTTGGTAAATTGGTAAATAATAAGGATTAAATTTAAATATTATATATTACTACTTCTTGGTTTGTATGAAGCAGAATGACTTAAATTATCATAAAATGGATGAGTATCTTGCGGTAAAAACATTTTGAGTTTTTGTAAATCTTGCCATTTTGACAAATTTATGGAAATGGGTTTTTTATACAGTTTTTCATACTGCACATCCGAATTAATCTTATCACATTTTCTGCCAATAGGTAATACTGTGTAGGGTTCATCAAACATTAGTTTATAGAGGATGCGTTGAATTTCAGGATTATATTGAATTGCTCTTAGGTCCTTAACTTCAGGGTCATTTGTTGTTTTTCCAGGTCTTATAGAATTGTAAACCTGATGTGATTTGTAATTGAAAAAAAAGTCATAGTTTAATAAAGTTGCATCAAAACAAGATGGGTTTTTTCTTGCTTCTTTTGTGATACGGACAAAATCAGAAGGTAAATAAATATCTTTACCTTTAAGATTTTTTTCAATCAAGCAATGCGCACTATCACAAGTCATCTGAGTATGGCCTTTAATAAGGAATTTTTGTTCAATAAAAACTTGATGTTTGATAGAAAAATGAAGAAGAGCATTAGCCATAATTTTATTTCTATTCTGGTACCCACAACCATCGGAATATATTATTATAGGTTTTTTGTCACTCATACAATACTTTTCTAAATGACTTAAAACAATGGACACAAATACTGACGCTTCCAACTCACCATCTCCTTCGTGCCACCAATAATTTTTGCAGTGGCCTGTTACCATATTGTAAAGGGTCATATTGTGTACTTTAAGTTTTGTAGAATAATATAGTGCACTAGCCTGCAAGGTAGGACATAATTTGACAGCTTGACAGTCCATAGTAAACATATAACATTTGTTTTCATTAATTGCCAATTGTTTATCCATATTCATTTCTTCTCGTGCTCTATTTTTAAATGCCAAATGTTCAGCCATAACATTATCATCTATGTTTCCCATTTCATAAGAGGAACACAAGTCACATTTATCTTTTCGAGGAATAAATATAGATAATTTTTTTTCTCTCATAAAATTGTAAAAGTAGCAGATACTTAATGGAACCAAATTTTCATCATTACATTTTTGTTTATATGCTTCAAAAACTTGTTGCTTGTTAAAAAAAGGTCCTTCTAAATACAATCTGTTTGTTTTTTGCCTACAATAATGAGAAGGCATTTTTGGCAAGCTGGAAAACCATAACTGTAGGTGATCGATTCTTTTAGATAATCCAATTCTTTTAGGTAAATTGGTAGTTACATTTTCTTTAAGTTGTAAACTTTTTGGACTCAATAGTTTGCCTGGTAGTCCATGAGTAGCATTTCTTACCCAGTTATGTAACATCCACTCATTAAGACCTAGGGTGTTTAAAAACATGAGCTTACAAACTTGTAAAGGTTCTTCAAATTTCTCATGCTTTAAAAAATATTTATAAGTATTTGTCCTTCTACTTAAACTACCAAGTCCTGTTGTATTTGCTTTAGTTAAAACTACTGACACCATACCAATCACAAACATTTTTTTTTCTTCCCATGTTGCATCCCAAAACTTCTTAAAAATCTTCAACCTTCTACTTTCGTTGAATTCTTGACAATACCTATTAGGTAATTTTTCACATCTTTTAGATGTACAGGATTGTTTTAAAACTCTAGCAGATTTTATAGCATTGTGTTCAACTACTACACCATTTCTTTTATACCCAGTGTATGATTCACCGTTCATTCTATTATTTTTTGTAATTTCTCTTTTCCATTTCATCTTTTCTGAACGTACACTACGGTTTTTAGTTTTATTATCAAAGTTTACTATATTTTGTTCATCATTTAAATTTACTATAAACTCATTGTCTATATTATTATTCATTGTCACTATGTTGTTAATTAAACAATCAGTTGGCAAGTTAGTATTATTTTCATCAACATTTTTAATAGAACATTCAGCATTTGAAACTTTTACATGTTCATAACTAGGTTGATTTTGGCTAGTTGAAGCTATATTAGATACTTGAGAAATAGTAACAGTTTCAAAATCTGGAAAATCTTGAATACTATCATTGTCAGTATAGTCAAATACAACTTCAGAATTCATAATAATATCTTCATAGGTCAATATAGGTAGATCAACAGGAATATATTTAGGTTTTGGACTAGTAGGCATTGCATTAACATTTTTTGAAGTGGTTGAACTACAACTTTCATTTTTATTACTGTTAGGTGCAGCTAATTTTAAAATTGTATTTATCCGTCGTCTGGACATTTTAAAATCTAAAGCCAATAAAAATGTATAAAGAATAAATAAGAATGTAATATAGTATTAAGTTAAGTAGGTACTATTGTAGGTCTGGGTAAAATTAAGTTTAAAAGAATAATATTATTATGTACGTATTTCAATTATACAAAATGTTTGCTAAGTTTAGGAACTTAATATAAGTTAATAATCAATTACAAATTAATGATTATTGTAATATAATACATTATATACGTAATACAAATACATAAATAATAATTACCTTAATATTGAGTAGAACGGAGCTAGTTTAAGGAACGTTCTACATCCACCGTGTAAAATTGGTCAAATACGTGTTGTCACAAGTGAATTTACGATACGCGGTATCACTGAAATCACTTTTGGCGGGAAACTAATGATTCTATCGCGTATATGATAATAAACAATTTTATGCGCAAGGAGATTACGAATATTTTAATATATAAATCTCATTTTGGCTAAAATGAGATACGTGTTGTTGCTGTTAAGATAGCGCAATGCAAAACTAAAAACTCTAAAATCATTATCTAATACTAGATGGGCCTGCCGATCTGAAGCTGTAAGTGCAGTAAAAATAAACTATTCATCTCTTTTAGTAGCAATTGAAGAAATTATAGATTCTACCAAACAATCTGAAGTTAGAGTTAAAGGTTTAGGTATTATTTTTCAACTAAAAAAGTTTGAATTTATATTTGCTCTAGAAATGTTCCATCCAATTCTTAGTGCAGTGTTAAAAGTAAGCACATTTCTACAAACTTCAAACATAAATTTGTTGACAGCTGTGGAAGTAGTAGATTCGTTGAAAGAATCGCTCAAAAAAATGAGAAATGAGGAATATGAGTTTCAAAATATTTATAAAAATACTGTTAAATTATGTAATGATATCAATATTCCAATTCCAGCTACAAAAAAAAGAAAAATTTCATCAAAAGTAGATACTTCTCATACCAGCCAGTATTTCTTTAAAACTAAAGAAGAAAAAATGAAATTAACTGTATATAATACAGCTTTGGATCAAATGATCAATGGAATATCTATTCGTTTCAATCAAGAAACAATTAACATGATTAAAAGTATAGCTAATTTAATAATTTTACAAACGAATGATGACGATATATGTACATTAGCTACATCATTTAATCTAGATACAGAGACTTTACAAACAGAAATACGACTCTTACAAAATTACGACAGTGTTCCTAAAAACGAATTTAAAAATAAATGTGATGAATTGATTAAATGGTTAACTTCTTGTGATAGACAAAATATTTTCCCTAGTATCTTAAAAGCATTAAAGTTATTTGTTACAATACCAGTAACAAGTTGTAGTTGTGAAAGGACTTTTTCAAAACTAAATATAGTTAAAACAAAATTACGAAGTACTATGGGTCAGGATAGATTAGATGGACTTTTAAACATGTTTATTGAACAGGAACAAGCGTATAATGTTAATTATGAAGAAGTAATAGACATTTTTAAAACATTGGACCCTACCGCAAAACGACGTATGGAACTTTAATAAAACACATTACCTATTTTAAAAGTTGTTCAAATTATGTTTTCTTATTTATTAATTTTTTTATTATGTATTTTTAATTAATTATGACTCATAATAAACAAAGATATTATTATTAGCAATAACTTATTAAAAACTTTTTTAGTAATTTAATGTTTAACCCAACTCTTAACCACAAAGAACAATATATCATGGTTTAATAGAGCCATGCATATACTTGATTTTGTGTGAGGATTTATTTAAATTATCGTTAGGTAACTCACATCAAGGTGATTATTGGGGAAAATTGGGTGGGGGGGATTGGAGTCTGGACCTCCTTAGCCAAGGTAGGTATTGCCTCCCCTGCCGAGAATACCTGCGCACGCTTATGATGATTAGATGTGATTTATGATAAAATAAATATGTATTATATTTGTTTTAATCAATATTATAGGCTAGTATAATTGGATGTAAAACTAGAAAAGTTTTGTTCGTTGGAATACGAAACAAATACTGTGTCATTTGCCAAAAATCGTCAACCAATAAAAATTATACTGTGGCGGATCATGATTGTTTCATGAACTGGAATAAAGCTTCAACGAGCATGGAGGCTGATGGAGTGGTTGAAGGTTTTGTTAATAGTATACAAATGCATGGACTCAAGTATAATTGTTTAATTGGTAAAAAAAAAATAGAAATTTTATATTTTAAAATAATTATCAACATATAATATCTAATAAATACATATAAATTTTTTTAGGAGGTGGAGACAGTAGCGTCACGAAACGATTGAAAGACAGAATGCCTTATGGGCCAAACTTTCATATTCGAAAAATTGAGTGTCGAAATCATCTTTTGAGGAACTATAACAAAACTTACTGTGTTGGCCAAAAACACAAAATATCCTCTTAGAATTCGAAAATATATTTTGGCAAATATACTGAGATTCCGCAGCGATGTTTCAAAAGCGGTCACGCACTGGAGAGAAGCTATCAACTTAACAAAGTTGGACAAAATAAAAGATATAGTTCATTTGATGTGTACAAATATAGAATATTTAAAATGTAGTTATGTAAATAATTAATGATCTAGGTACATCAATTTGTTACCTCAGATATTCGAAAGGACTTATCAAATGCTCCGTTTCATCGCTTAGGTCAACATACTCGATGTGATTCTTATTTTTGTAGTAAAAATGAAAATGATTTTAACTTGGTACCAGAAGCAAGCCATGGAGGCATGATGCAAGAAATAGAAAACTGTGTACGACGATTAGTTAATAATGCCGAAAGTTTATTGGAAAATAAGGATAACAATGTATGTGAACAATTTAATTCTATAATTAATAAGCATATTGCCGGAAAAAGAATAAACTTTTCTGGGAGAAAAAGTTATTCTACAAGAGTTGAAGCTGCAGTCATATCATTTAACTCCAATCAATACATCAGAAAAGTTCATAAAAAAATGACTAATAACTTCAGTCCAGGTACCTATAACTACTTACTCTTTTCTGAGATTATTTATTAGATTCTGAGCGGAGTGATGAATGTATTGGTTTTACAATGATGTGTGTTTTTTTTTTGTGTCTGTCACCTTATAGAACAGTAAAAATGCTTAGATTGTCTTCAATAGTAGCTTTTCTGATGGAAAAGTGAATCTAGTTGGTAATTTAGGAGATCAAAAGTAAAAATTTCTCAGTAGTTTTCAAAAGCGCCCTGAATAACAAATAAAAAATTAATTTTCGACAAAATCGATTTTGTTTTTTGGTGTACCTATAAAAGAAATGACAGTAGATACATAAAAATTTGTCTGAATGTTGTCAAATGTAAGCATTTTCTACACACAATAACATTTTCAAAATATTTTGACATATTTTGAGCTGTTATTTACGGACATTTTAAGTTTCCAATTTTTTTTAGTTTTTTTTTTCTATATACCTGTCAATAAAATTTTATTTGTTGGATAAAAAATCTTGAAAATTTAATATAGAAGGCTTCTAATACATTTTTACAATAGTAGTGGACAAATATTAAAAATACATAGGCACAATTTTTTTTATAAGCATTTAAAGATCGAATTTTGACAAATTAAGATCAATTAAACATTTTAAAAAGATTTTATAGTTAAAAATTTATAAAATTTTCAACTTTTGTAGCTAAGGATAGAAAATTTAAAATAAGGTTCCCCGTAAATAGGTTGTATATAAATTAGGTACTTTATTCACAATAAGATCATCAAATATACTTAGTAATATTTTAGGCTGACTGACCTAGGCTGTCTTCGCTTAGAATCGTTTTTCTTATACAGAGACCCACTTGCCCACCTTTTTTTAAATTATAATTATGTGGACGTAATTTACAGGAAGATTCGGACAAAAGTATTTAAAAAATTATAACAGAATAAAAGGAAATACTGCAAGAAGACGGCAACTATTTCCCAATAACCGTAAAGGTAGAAAACCTTGTTCCAATGGACCTGATGCGGATTATGGTATGGTCTTAAATCTTAATGTATTTTAAATAAAAAACCTATTTGCATAATATTAAATGTAATAGGTATTATACTATTTTTAATTATATATATAGTCGCGTCGGGGGATCAAAATTATATATTATATCGATTATTGTCCAATTACTTCCGCAACCTCATTCATTACCTATGAGTTCGTACTGCAAGCCCGGGTTATCGCTGAGTGATGTCAATTCAAACAAGCCTTCTTCATGATTACCAAACGTGGTCCAAATTTTTATATTAAATAATAATAGCCGTATTTGATAAATGATCTTCTCAACGTCCATTTTAACATTTTTTTACTTTTTATCTTCAGGGTCTAATAATTAAATTTAACGACAATAAGATAATGTAAATTTAAATCATGTGTTATTAGTATGAACAAATAATGATAATGAAATAATATCAATAACACTAAGATCATGATAGAATTTTTTTAAACATGAAATTGCATTGAATAATATAAAAATTGTTGTATTTTTCTTTTATATTATTCAGTATAATAATAAGCTTTGTTTGTTTAACTTGTCAAAAATAAAATTTATTTATAAAAAACACAAAAATACACTGAAAACTAAAGGGAGCGACACCTTTCATTCATTTTTTATTTTAAAAATCTAGGTAAGTACATAAAGAGTCTCCAATTTCTATAAATCAGGTCCCAATTATGGGACAAACATGCATAACAATTAATATTGAAATCAGAGTTGGGCATCTTTCGTAAAATTTTATTTAGATAATATTTTATTCGAATTACTATTTCAAAATCATTTCAAATAATTCAAAATAACATTATTCGAACAATAATTCAAAAACAAATAACAATATTATTTGAATAAAAAATGATTCGACTAATTTTCAAACATAGTTATTATAATATAATATAGTATATATATAATATGGTCGGCAGAGTCCTACCCCCACCTCCACGCGGTGCCGACTGGAAACGGAACTCCGGTTCCGGCCAACGGGGGAGGCACAGAAGGCAAACTGTATAAAACCGAACACCGGCGGGTCAACACCAGTGACCAGAGAGGGCCAACATCGCCCTTCAACCACCGACAGCAGGCCGAAGGCTCGATCCGAAGACAACTGGAACGCGCGGACCAACCGACGATCAATTCTGCACCTCAGTACCCCCATCCGAAACTGCCCCACAGTGGCCGGCTTGCCCCGGGGCATTAGTAGGACACCCACAGCACGGCTGGGAACCGTCCGGGTGATCCTCCAATTGGGCAGGAAAGGGTGCACGGAACGGTCAGAGGCGGGTCTCCGTCGACCGGTCGCTCAACGGATCGAGCAAACAGGAAAGGAAAAACAAACGGAGGACTCAGAAGGAAAACTGGACAAAACCCAACACCAGCAGTCCACGACCAGGGAGGGCCAACACCGCCCCCATCCGGAAAAAAAAAAAAAAAAAACAGCCGAAGACAAAACTCCGGGACACGACCAGGAAGCAGCACATCAACGGCAACTCATCCGTACCCTGAAGACTCATCTGAAACCGCCCAACAGTGGTTGGAGCCCCACTGGGCAGGAGTAGGACGCTCATAGCACGATTCGTCACCGTCAGGGCGATCTCGATTGACAGCGTTGGGGCTGCGGATACGCAGTTACCGACGTGACGCAGCGACCTGGGAGAATCCCGGAAGGACGAGACAATTCAAGGACAGAGACAGAAGGAAAACTGGACAACCAACAGCGTTGAGACGCACCCTCCACACCACTCAATGGAGAAGGTGGTCATAAGGATACTCGAGGCCTATGAGCTACCAAGCTGGGCCAAGAAAAATCAGGAACCCGACCTCAAGACTGGCGGGTAGCAAAGCCGGGTCGAGAAGTCGATACACGGAATCAGCAGGCCATAAGCCATTATGTATTTTTTTTTTTTTTATATTCATGTTGAAATGTAAAAATAATTTTAGTGAGAGCCCTTTAAGGGACCAATAAAGGTTGTAAAATTTAATAAAATGTTACATATAAATTTATTAATAAACGATACGAAGTAATGCGAAAGCAGTCCCCGCGGCGTCGTCGGTTCAAACAGGAAAAAAAAAAAAAAAAAAAAAGTATATATATAATATAGTGTTATAACTTAGAACCAAAACCATGTTTGTGCGTACAATCAAAGTTCTGCTGACAGCATTGAATTGCAATAATCAACAGGCACTCGTTCATTGTCTAATGAAAAAAATCCCACCATACTGGTCGAATACTTTTCATCCAAAAAAGCGAATAAAAGTGTATTTAGATTAACGAAAAAAAGTGATATTATTCACCCTCACATATCAAAGAAAATATTATAAAATATAAATTAAAATAAAATTATAAATTATATTATATTTGTTAAACTTATATTAGTCTTTTTATAACAGGACATTTTTGCTCGTTGCCTTTTTATTAT
This sequence comes from Nasonovia ribisnigri, assembly GCA_027563435.1. Lineage (NCBI taxonomy): Eukaryota > Metazoa > Arthropoda > Insecta > Hemiptera > Aphididae > Nasonovia > Nasonovia ribisnigri. Next base: position 37,664 of record JANEHU010001485.1, on the reverse strand, counting down.
ATTTTAATATAATATGATAATAATATAATTTATTTTTTAAATAAAAATATTTAGATAAATAATAAGTCACATACTAAATCTATTGATTGATTTTATACATTTGATAAACTGTAGATAGTTTAATAATTGTGTAATACTTATATAGTAGTTTGTATAGTAATTTTAAACAAACAGTTACTTATATAAATATTTTTTTGCTCAATTTATGTTACAATTTTTTAATATTATATTATACAACTATATACATTTTAAATTAGTTATTTTTAGGCAGTGATTGTACCTTGTCTCCAAAAAATACAGATTGATAAATAAAGATTTTAGAGCATTATTATTATCATTATGAATATATTATAATTATAATATTAGGTATATCTACTACCAACATATTATTTAAAAAAAATATTTTTTATTACTTATAATCATATTTTAATATAGCATTATCAGTTGAACGTAAAAGATAAAACACGGAAAATTAATATTAATTTAATTGCGTTGTATTTATTTTATTAACTATTTATTAGATTTTAGTAAAATAATTTTACTATAAGTATTACATTTGAATAAGGAATAATTCAATAAATACAAATCAAGCTTTGTTATAATACAGTTTCTACGATCTATATATTAGGACATAAATTTAAGTAAGCAGTACCTTAAATTACAATCGGTAGTTTATAGGTACGCAAGGGTATTGAAAATATTACAGCGGCATTTGAGTATAATGAATTTTACAATGAAACGAAAGTACTAGACCAGTGATGCCCAACCTTTTTCCCCAGCGGGCTACTTTGGTTTACAATTATCTTCGAGCGGTCCACCAAATATAAGAGTACGAATAACCTCAATCATAATGTAATAATATAATTTTGTTTTGCTAATGTAGGTTGATACACAACATTTTAATTTATTTAAAAAAATTTTAATGAGCCAAATGGCATACCTTCGTGGGCCACATTTGGCCCCCGTTGCCGATTGCGAATAGTAGGCGCGACTTAAACGCCGCGCGCTTGCGGATCGTGAAAACACCCAACAGCGCATCCTCTCGGTCAATGCATGCGAACACGTTTTGGTGACACGTCTTAATAATTATTATTACCTATATTATCTTCATCGGGATTTGTTAACACCGAATTTCGCAAGATAGCATTGTGTACGGACGGACGATATGTAATGATATAATTGTTCTATGCATTATTAGGTGTTACTATAGACTAAAGTTGTTATTAAGTCACTACTTGTTCATACGATCGACGGCAACAGTTGTTTTTAGTCATAGTTCAGCAGTTGGAAGTTAACCACGATCGGACGGTCATCTCGTAAGTACCTACCTATTTTTGAATTTTTATAATAATATTACTAAATTAATTATTTGCCTATTTATTGTTATTATAAATACAACGACTTCCACTTAATGTGATCACTGGTTTATAGAATCAACCGTTCATTACAGTCAAAAAACATAAACCCAAACCAAATTGTATATCAAATTGACCTCTTATTCGAACCGAATAATTGAATCACTTTCATAAACCTTTGTATCGGTTTTATAGATTTTCAAACGGATTATGTTAGGAGACCAAGAGCTGGTATTGGTACTAGGCATACAATAAAATGTTTAAACTTATCAGTCCATCAATATACATCCCGTCGCTTAATATTATGGTTGTAGTTCCTGTTTTAGATATATTTTTACATTACATTTAACCAACGGAAAGATTAATCTTTAAATAGACAATTTTCTATTTTACTATTTTGACAATTGGAAAACATGTTCTCAAAGTAATAATAATTAAATAAAAAATGTATATTAATTTTGTAATATAACTATAATATGGTATATTATACATTTTTTTTTTTTTTTTTTATTGATCTATTATTTACAACCCGGCATCATAGGCCATTAGTTACAGTTTTTTATTTTTTTTGTGGATACTTTTGTTACATTATATTTGGAGACTTAAATAATAATAATAATAATAATAATGAACTTTATTGCAACAAACATGAATAATACAAAAAATGTACATAAATGCCATTACTAACATATTGCGGCACCCCTTAAAAGCAAAGCTTGTGCTGGGGGAACGAGTTCTTATCACCTAAAGAATGTACATAAATTTAAATAATATAACAACAATAAAAAATTATATAATAATAAATATGTTGTTCACACTAATACACTATTATAACACTAATATATAGTAAAAACAACTGTAAATTATAATCATATTATCTTTGAACATGCTAAAGATGAGTTTTTAAAGTTTTTAAATTATCAAACTGATACGTCATATTAATATTAAACAAGCGACATAAATCAATAACTGTATACAAGACACTTTTTTGACTAAAAACTTTTTGACACTTCAGTAAACATATGTTAACAATTTGCTTATATCTTATATATAAGATGATCTGATACAGGTATTAAATGTTTATGTTTAAATAAGTCTACTAATACAGCTTGGTTATAGACTACCTTGAAATTATTTACATTGAGTTTTTCATAAATTAAAATAGTATTTGTTTGTAAAGGAAAATTTAGTAAATATTTAATAACACTATTTATTGTAACATTTAGCTTATATATAATGCTATTAAAAGCTCCTCCCCAAATGGATATACCATATGAGAAAACAGATTGTACTAAAGCTAAATAAATAAATCTTTTATAATTTACATCTAATATATGTCTGGCTTCATTAAATACATAAAAAATTTTTTCGTAAATTACCAGTTATGTAATTTACATGACTATCCCATCTAAGTCTATAATCTATTATTAAACCAAGATACTTTAATTCATTAACTTTTTCAATTTTTACACATTTTGGTTTACATCTATTTAAATTAGGATTACATTTTAGAGAATGTACAATCAAATTATTTCCATGTAAAACATTATTGAAAGATAAATTAAAACAAATAAATTTAGATTTTAGTAAATTTAACTTCAATTTATTCTTACAGAACCAAGCATATTAAATTATTTAGAATATTATTTGCTTCATGGTACAAGCTATCGACTGTTTGTTCAGATATTAATATAGTCGTATCATCAGCAAAACTTATGAACTCCTTATTACTATTTATATTTATATTCAATAAATCATTTATAAAAAAGATTAACAACAGTGGGCCTAGGACAGTTCCCTGCGGAACTCCACAAGTTATGCCTCTAGCTTTACTATCACAATCATTTATTTGAACTATTTGAGTTCTTTCACTTAAGAAGGATTTTAATAGGTTATTAGCAACTCCACGAATACCTGAATAATCGAGCTTCTTTAGCAATAACTCATGATTTACGCAATCAAGGCTTTTTGCACGTCTAGAAAAATACCCATTTCTTTGTAATTAATATCAATATATCTACAAACAAAGTTATCAAGTTTAAAAATCACATCAGTTGTTGTCAAACCATTTAAAAAAACCAAACTGTGAATTTGAAAAAAATGAATTCTTTTTAAGATAATTTAATAATGATTTTCAATATATTTCTAGAAAATGTTTGATACAGTTAAAGATAGTGAGATAGGTCTATCATTTTCACATGATAATTTATTACCTGATTTAAATAATGGAATAACAATACATTTTTTGAAAGCTAAAGGAAAGTCACCTGTTAATAAAGACTTATTAAAAATTAAATATAACGGTATAGAAATAAATTTTGAAATGTTCTTAAGAGGACGTCGCACCCACATGTGTTGTCTCCGTCTTACACACGTTCAACATACCAAATTTCCGTTTGCTTGTTTCAATAGGGTGCTGTCAGTTTTGATATGAGAGTGAATTTACCTATTATCAAACTTTGATAGCCAGTCTTCAGTTTTAACTAATAAATCTAAATGATTTATATTTATTTTGTGTAAATTCAAATTATTAGATAATGTATTATGATTATTATGATTATTAAAAATTGGAAATACTTTAATATTGTTGCATAATGATCCGTAACATCACATCTTAATAATATATATGGAGTAATTTTAGTCATATCAATATTATTAACGAATAAATGATCAATACAAGTTTGAGAGTAGCTAGTTACTCTAGTATAATTATTAATACATGGTAAGAATCCCTTAAAAGCCACAATATTTAGATACTTATTACTTATTTTTGAGTTTTTCATAATATCAATATTAATATCTCCACAGATAATATTATATACATTTTTTTTACACAATCTAGGTAAGAATAATTCTAAATTATTGATAAAGATATCAATATCGTCATTAGGAGATCTATAAATACAAAATTGATAGAATAAATCATTATTTGTTTTAGGAGTAATATGTAACAAATTGCAATTTTATAGTACTTATTTTTTAACTGTTATTTTATTTAAAGATTCCCTTACCAATACAGTTACGCCATCATATTTATTTAATGTTCCTAACGAGTTAATAGTTTTATAGCCATTTAATTTAAATTCAAAATCATTCAAAGGCCAGATTTCACATGATAAAATAACACTAAAATGATTATTTAGTGACCCTAATAAGGCTACAACATCATTAAAATGTGCCTTAATACTACTTATTTGGAAAACTGAGAAAGTATCATTAGACAAAGGTATATCTACTAAAGAATCAACATAAATAGAATTTAAAATATTATCTAAACTTAGCATATTATTAATATTCATTTTAGAAGTTAAAATTTATCTTAAAATATTTTGATATTATAAATATATTAACTAATAATTACAGCTTATCCACGTGTTCATGTGACCTGATTTTTACAATACTTGAATTTTCATTTTTTCTCACCAGAATATCAGAATTGGATAGCCAGATAAATTTATATTGCTTACTTTTAGCCGCTAACCTGGTTTGATAAAATAACATTCTTTTGAATTTTGTTAGTCGCTCATTCATGAACACCTTTTCTTTTGCCCATTTACTATTTACTATATCCTTTAGTTACCTTCAGCGATTAAACATTGCAGATTAACTTTTTATGCATTTCAAATGTAGTTAAACTAGCCACTTATCATATTTTGTTTTGACACGGTAGAGTTAATTCTATAGGCTTTCATTATATTTAGTTCCGTATTTGTTTATTTTTACCAATTTCATCAATAATGGAAATACAATCTTCATTTTGAGTTTTAGGTATGACTGTTAATTCTACTGTTATACCAAGATTGTGTTGTTCAATTGCATCGATTTTGTGTTTTAATATAGAAACTTCTTCGAATAAACGTTTATTTTCATTAACAATTTTTTTATTTTCTAATTTAATAATCTTCAATTCTATAATAACACTATCAATTTTTTGCTAAAATTGTCTAACTAGGAGCTCAAAAACGAAACTGATTTTATAAGTTCTTCAATGTTTTTTCCTACAGACGTAGCATGTTGTGAAACTGGTTCATTTGATTTTGATTTTGGAGATTTTTGGTTAGTATTTGAGCAGTTTGAACAAGCAAATTTTGTTTTAGTATTATTAGTCATTCTATTAAAATTTGTTTCTGTATATCCCACACAATAGTAATGTGCTACATTATTACAAATCGAACATTACATAGAGTCACTTTTTGTTAACGCATCACAGCATTTCACACACTCTAACGACATTATAGATAACGTACTAGCGTACGAATAGAAATGGGGACTTTTGAAAAATTTATATATATATTATATAAACTAAGATATTATACTAGTACTGATAAAATGAGATTTAAGTACGGAGCAAGAACACACGTCTTACCACTCTCATAGTTGGAGCAGAACTGAACTAATCTGAAAATGTTGTTTCTTATTGGTATCTTGCAACTAGTGAGCAATAGACCAATAGCTAATAATATGAATAATAAATATTATACAGTTATAAGTCAAAACAGTATAACAAAAACTGAATAATTAGTAGTAATAATAACACTAATAAAAAATTCACCTCCGGAGACAGTAAAATCTATAACACAATTATATACATTTTATTGTTAAAGCTGTGTTAAAGGTCGATTTTATTAATCAGTTTCTTTTTACTAATATGTAATAGTGTATTATTAATATTATCTATTGCTACTGAGAAGGTATGTTTTAATATTTAAGTAAATAGTCATATTATAGTATTTATCAAATAGTATCTTCACATATATTTAAAGTGGACCAACTGGTTAAGTGATGTTTAACTAAATATTACATCTAATTACAACTAGGTATCTTATATCTGTCTATGCAAACCTCATTAATATATTGTAATAATATTACATTTATTATAATTATTATAATCATTTTTGTAGTAACACTGTACAGCCTAACATTGAAAGGACTGAAAAAAATTAAAATTTTCAGTGTGATACACCCCCTGCAAGGCCCCAACAATACATGGCTAATGGGCCGCTAAAAAGTTTTTTTCCCAGGTCGGTCCAAAATTTCAATCCGTTCCTGTATTTAGGTGTAAATCAACATAAATTAATAAAAAATAGTTGTGAAGCATTAGTGTACTATTAATAAACATTGAAGAACAGTAAGTTTGAAAATGAATTACTTGGAAATAATAACCAATAGGTAATTTTGAAATGTAACAAATTCATAAAATTTGGGGACTTGTTTATTTTAACAATTTTATTTAAACCAATATTAAAGGGCTCTAATATTAACGGAAATATGTGCCAATATCAGTTTACCCTTAAACATAAAAAAATAATAATATTTTGCACCAGGACCCCCAAATCCATAAGTGGTCACTATATGTTTACATGTATTGGTACTAAGGAGGTCAAGTTAATCATTCTTTTTTCTCAGTTAAGTTAATATGCATTAATGGGCATTAATGGTTGATAGTTGTTCCAATTTTTTTTTTCCTCACAACCTTTTTTATAATTTTATATGGTTTCCGCCAATGCAGCCGGCGCCTCTGGTATATAACATGATATTATCTTCTAAATATGCAACTTAAATAAAAGCATGGGTGAGGATAAATTAAATTCCAGGGAGTGGGGACTATAGCCAATGTTCTTACTGATTAAGTGCAAACAGACACTTAATTTGGTAGAAGTAGTAACAGTAATATTTATACAATAAATAATTATTTATAAGTGTTTAATATACCTATATAGAATATACAAGATCACGCACTATGGAAAATTTGATAGTGCCAAAAAACATTGCTGACGACGTGATCGGGGCACCTGGTGGTAAGAGGAATATATCATCAGACTTGAGTCCAGGAGAGACTTACATCATAAAAAAGCCTAAAGTGGGCAAAACGCCACCGGGTAAGTTGTTAGTGAATATTTACTAATAATAACGTATACTGTTTAATGTAAATTAATTTAAGATTTATATTTTCAGACCCACTGTGCCAGTGCCCCCAAAAATGTTCAAAGCGTATATCGAAGCAATCCAAGAATAAATTGTTTAAAATGTTTGTAGAAATGAATAGCGAACATGCACAAAATACATTTTTACTGAAATTTATTGAGGCTCGACCAGTGGCCAATCGATTGTTTAGTAATGAGACATCTAATGGTAAACTATTAAGAAGGATTCATTGCAAATACAAAATACCTTATTTTGTATCAAAGGATTACACGTCAAGTAAGTTGTAGACCAGTGTTCTTATACAAAAAAATAATATTTATTGTAGAAGTTTGGTATCTTTTAATAAAAGGTAACTTGAAGATATTGATTAATTTGGTTGTTTAACCTGGATATTTAGATCTAACAAATTGAATTTATATCATATAAACCATTTTTTATGAAATATAATATACTAGTTAAGAATATAATTTTGTAAAAAATTAATTTAAAAATATTATTATTTATTTTTCAAGTCTAAACTTAATCGGTCATTCAATAGTTGATACTGAAACAGTTCTATAAAATCTATAAATTTTAATACCTATTTTAAAATATTCTTGATTAATTATAAAACTATTTATAACTTACGTTAGCTTATTTATTCCCTTGCTTTCTTGTCTAGGACTAATAAATTATTTCAAAACAATAATAGACATTTTTTTTCTTTTTATCAATTGTTAAAATGTAATTCAATAACTTTTTGTTATATTCTAATAAAATTTGAGAAACTAATGCAATGTATCTAAATACATTTTACAGATATAAATAGCGACTCTGACAAAGTAGAAGAATCAGACTTTGATGAAACATCTTCAGGGGCATCATTGGATTCCAAAGAAGAGAATTACGAGTCTTTAGAAAGTGATTCAATGGAATTATCAAGAAAGTTGTTTAATCATTACAACTCTGTTGATGTTTGTCAAAAAGCATTTATTAATCTGTTTCGTTTATCAGATAAACGTATAAAAACTGTTAGAGAGTTATTGATAATTAAAACTCGTCGACAGTATTTGAAATGTATGTTGGAAAAAGACGAAAACCAAATAGAAGTATCTTTACCTAAGGATCTTGCACAGAGTTGTTTGCCATTTCTAGGACTTTTCAACATTGAAGATAGAAATACAATGTCTGATCAGATGATGGCTGCTATCAACAATGATATAAGTTTATTAGAAAACTTCTTTTACAATCAGCTATGGAAGCCTGAGTACCTGCATTAACCATAAACCATTTGAATGATTATAAATTATTTTTAATACATATTTTGATGCTTTTTAAATGTAAATTATTGGGTTAGTATCTTATTTAAATCAATTTCAGGCACTACTTAATTGCAAATGTAATTTAAAATTGTTCTGAATTCCTGGGATTATGCTCAATGTACATTTTTTTAATTTTGAACTACTTGAATAACTGTAATTTGCGACTGGGATTGTTGAAATAATAAAATAATAAAATATTATGTAATTTGTTTAACACGGGCACGTAGCCAGGATTAATAAAAGAAGGGGGTATTTTGAATAGATACTATATTTTTTTAAAGTTATAAGATTATATATTACCAGTCACTTCAATGTATATTTTATTTATTTATTTGTTTATTTGACATCAAAATCTAAACAAAATTACAAATAAATATATATTATTACATTCAATAATATATTTAATATCTGATTTTTCCTTCCTCCTAGTAATATATTCATGTTTACATTTTATATTAATGAATTTAATAAATTACAAGTAAAGTAGGATATTTTTTATAAAAATGAAATTCAAATTGTCAACAGACAATTTGAAATAAAGAGAACGAATTGGCTAAAGGTGTGATTTAAAAGCTGATCCCCAAATACATATTCCATAGCTAAATGTAGATTAAGCTACTACAATGTAAATTTATCATTCTAGTATTATGAAGATTTTTTTATATTTTGAATTTATAAAATAATTTTTTGATTAGATTTCAAATATAATACATGTGCACTTTCTATTTAAGATTATGATCAAAGATATTTCCAAAAATATTTAATTTTCGAAACATTTGTATAGGGCAATCACAAGTATCTATTTTACTTAAACAATTGCTATATAATAATAGCTATAAAATATGGCATATTTCAAAGGGTACTTTAGAATTATTTTTATTAAAAACATAGACTAAATCAATTTATATTAAGCTCAAGATAATTGTTATCTAGCCAGGCTTTAATGTCGTTGATACATTTATTAGCTACATTATATATTTGTTGTATATTAATACAAATTAGAATTTATATTGTATTATTATATATTATATATATATTGTTATATTGTTGATATTATCATATTCAACTAAGACTAACAAATTATATTCCTATTAATTTAATAAATGTAGTAGTCTATTTTTAAGACATTTTTCAATTATTTTAAAATTAACAGCCTGAGAGAGATAGTTAGTAAATACTTCAGAATCCCCTGATTTATATAAAGGAACAATAATGTCTTTTTTAAATGTGTAGGAAATATTCCAGATAGTATATCCATATTATAAATAATATTTAATTAAATATTTAGTTTTCCATGTATGTTTAAGGATTCTATTAATGATTGTGAGGTTAGAGGAATTGTGTTTTATATTCATTATGTTTTCTTCGATTTCTTTTAAAATAATAGAGGTTAAGAAGATTGAGTCACTAATAGTAATATGAAATTCCTCTTGTATAATAAGTAAATTTCTGTAACTATTAGATTTTATTTTTCCTGAGATACAGTTTCAACCATTGCCAAAGAAGTAGTAAATTAATTTGTAATTTCTTTTCTATTTTTAATTAGATTTTCATTACTATTCTTAATACAGAGACCAGATTTTTTTTATTCCTATATGGTATTGCCATATACTTTCTTATAATACATATTTTTAGCTTCCCGTATTAAATGTTGTAATAATTGATTACTGTATTTAGTGTAATAAATATTAGCTTTCATATCAAATAAATTTTTAGTTTTTTAAAATATAATTTTTCTTTGTCTAGTTGATGAATTATTACATTAGATTTTTATTTTTTAATAACTTTTTTGTTTTTTTGAAATTTAGATAGAATGCATTTATTTTATTATTAAATATGTCAATCGAGGTATTTACAGTTTTTCCATTCATCAAATCTCCAGTAACCAATGATGCTTCTTCTGTCGTTTGTCTCTTTTGCTTCTTTAGTATTTTGTAAATGTTCCACTTATTTTGATTTGTATTTGGCAATACATGAGATGTTTGGAAATTTATATCGCAAAAATTATTTGTCTCAAACCTAACTTTGCTATTCTGAAAATCCAATTGACAATTATTGAGGTAATCTGGGTTGGTAGAATTAACTATTGTTCCCATAGGAATTTCTATACTTTAAGATGTTGAAGGTTCATTTATTTGTTGTGGTGTTATATGTATATAGTTATTAAGTGTTTATATTTTTCCAATTGTATTAGAATCAGATAAAGCAGATTTCTTTTGATGTATTTTTACGAGTTTGTAAAAATTTGAAAATTACAATCTTTTTGAATGTCCTGGGCTAAACACTTTGCATATATTGACTTTGACGTTGCATTTAAAACACATAAGTTTTGCTACAATATCGTTATCATAATTTAATATGGAAAGTATAATGTTTAGTTCTTGGTTGTAAATATCTATTGAATTTATTTTAAGCCAGTATTTTATCCTTTTCAATACAATTGATCTTCCTCATGACAAATCAACATCCAATGTATCTAGTTTTTGTACTTTTGATATTTGTACCATCAGCAACATCTTCAATTTCTTTGTCATATTGAATGTCATTCATATGAATTAAATATTACATAAACATTGTTTTTTTGTCTATGGTTTATTATCTGTTATTGGTGCTGCAGTAAATTTAACCATAGACTTCTTTCGAAGTTATTCTTTTCAAAGAAGTCAGAAATGCAAAGTAATACTTTTTTGTAACCAGATAAAATCTGAAATCTTTTTATATTTTATTTGAATATACCATAATAGGTCTAGTAATATTCTCTAGCAAAATGTTCAGTATTTTTTGTATCTTAATTGTTAAGTTTGGATATAACAAATTTATTCAAAAATCCATTTGCAATGAACATATTTTTAATTCCATCTGGTAAAAGTGTTTGAAATTATTTTTCAGCCTCTGTAAACAGACAGTAATGAAATTTTATAAACTTGGTTCCTTCCCATCATCCATTTCAAGCTCCATTTGAATATTTTAATTTCATTTCCACACAAACTATCTGATTGAAATACAAAATGTAATTTAAAATCAATGTATTTGCCATAGGTATACGCAATATTATAACTTTGCCTGTATATCTAAATTTGTAAAAATGAATTGGTTTTTTTTAAATTTTAAGTAGGTATGGTAATAAGCTTTCTTAAATTTTTAATTATTATTTATATACAAGGTGATACATATTATAACCATTAAACTCAGCTTGAATATTGAATGTGAATCTAAAATAAAAGGCACAATTTAACAGTGACAGAAATCATTTTTAAAAATTATGCTTATGAGTTCAACTTTTTTGAAAATTGTATTTTAGGTATCGTGGGAGTAAGTGGCCATAATATATTTTTGTTTATATATTATTATATATGAAATATTTTTCAAATTAAAAATAACAACAAAAAATTAATAAAATTGACACGTAACAGTTTTATTATACATGTTCTTTTCAATGTACCTATAAAAATAACATTTTGTACAACCACTGATCAGGTGTCATATTTTATTGTGAATTTTGAAAATTAACGAGAAAAATATTTGTCATTAAATAAAAATAATAAACATCAGATAAGGTGGCGCTGCTGGCTTGACTATTGTGACCATCGAGGGACTGAAGATTAACGTGTAATTCCAAATTTGTACCATGATAGAAATAAAAAATAAAATATTTCAACCATTGATTCAAATTTATACTTATAAATTATAATACTAGTTTTGTTAAAAAAAATAATTAGTATTAATTATTTCTATTAGGTAGTTGACAGGAATGACATTTCGAGATCAAGAGAAAATTCAATTAATTTGTTTCGATTATGTCTAACACTGGTATAGTAAAAATTTAAAAAAAAAATTTTAAAAATGGCTAGGTACCTACATTTTTTTGAAATTTTGCTATATCATATATCATATAATATAATAAAACAATATGCATTCTGTTAATAAGCAAAAACAAGGGAAGTAAATAGCGCTTGCAACCTCCGACTATAAATTATACAAAGTTTTTTTTAGTTTCTTAAAATAATAAAATCTTTATTTACATTAAAAGTTTTGGAAATAATTTAAAGTTTTCTAATATTAATAAAATCAAGTGAATCAATTAATTTATATTATTTTAGATAATATGACGTGTTAGTTTTTGATAATTTATTGTATTTACATACTGTTTTGTTTTACAACTCTACAACTAATACTACATATTTATAATATTTTCTACTAATTGTATTATATCTAAAAACTATCCCTCCGGTATTAGCTTAAAGTGGATACCAATTTTGGAGACACAGTTAATTGAATTATAAAAGTCACACTTGTAATGATGGTGATTTCGGTGATTGGAAGTAATTCAGTAATAAGGATTTCTGATAAGGCTAAACGATCTCGTAGGTACCGAAAGCGGGAATGTTTAAAACTTGAGTTTAAGTGTCTAGAAATCTCCCATGGTCCACGAAAATCGGCAATTGAATGATACGGCCCCCGGCGTATGTCCGGTACTTTTTTGCATGTGTAAAAAAGTGTAAATTCGAAAACAATCTTAGAGTTTCTTGCAAGTCAGTCAACCTAACCAAGACGAAACGAGAATGAGCAATCCACCTGCGACAAATAGATGTTCGGCCGCTTGCCTGGTGCTTTATCACATGTAAAAATAGTGCAAAGCCGTAAATAGAGTTGGAGTGTCTAGGAAGTCAGTCAACTGAAGTGAAAATCGATAAACTTTCGAGTAAATCACCTAGTCAAGCCGACTTCGTTAGGTATAACTGCGGTTAAGTGACCTGCGGTGGATTGCAGACACGACGTCGGCAATAAGTGCAAAAACATATAACATATATATAACAATAATTCCAATATTAAAATAAAATCATGAGGAAATTGAAAAATTCCAAAAAAAAATTAAAAAATAATGTAAAAAATTCGTTCGGAAATGTTAAACCGCCATAACAACAGTAACACACCATTAATACATTTATGACTACTAATAATTTAAATAATATAAATATGTACCTATAATCTATATATACTATAAGACATTAAATAAATAAAGTATTATACCTATGCGGTATAGTTATATATTATATAAATTCATAGTAATATACAAAAACATGTACCTCTATATACTATGATTGAACGCTTTATTGTTGTTGTTAAATAATGTGAATAAAAATGATAAAACTACAATACCTAATAGTATATTATGCGAGTGTATTACGCTTATATCGCATATCTCTATTCGACGGGGTGTGTGAAAAGCATTTGCTCTGAACAATTATTACCTATAATACAAACATTGTACTCGATTACGTGTTTACATAATATTGTATAGGCGCGTATAGACCGTCGGTCGACGGCGTCATTTCTAAACGCGATTGCTAAGCAAACAAACCGATTTTAAGAGAAAACCGCATGTTATAAACGTCTTTTAAAAGACGTTAGCGTATGCGATTCGGTCACAGACGGAGTGCAAAAAGACAAAATGGATGAAAGGAAAAGTAAAAAATCGGCAAAAAGTCAGGCTGCACCATATTTTGCTATCGACATCACGACCGCTACAAACAGTACACGAATATAAATCGCACACTGGCGGCTTCAAGAGATCGCGAGCAAAGCGAATGAAATATAAAAGGGCGCCACATTTTCGAAAATATGAGGCAAAATGATAAGGAATTGGTGATAACGCGGCGGTATAAAAATTTGAAAACCAACCAGCCGCCGCCGCCGTAGGAAATCGCCGGCTGCAATATGATTGCGCGCGGTCCTTATCAACGGTACCTTTTTAGGTGTACGATTGCGCGTTCTAAATTATTTTAGCTTCTAAGCAACGTTGCCAAATATTCAGACTATATAGGTGCACGGTAAATATCCGGTTAGGTTCCGATTGTGGCGATTTTCAGAACTACAAACGGGGCTGAAAGTTTCCATAGAACATATAACGCCCAGTTTACTAGTGCTCATCCACCGACATTTGTTATTATAAGTACCCTTATGGAAACTCAGGCAGAAACCGTCAATAAATTATCAACCATTTCCAAAGGAATAATCAAGCCAAAATCGAAGGAAGAACTAAAGAAAATCGAATTTATGAGTAAACAATACGAAGAATATTTAAAAAATAACCCCAAAAAACTTACTGAGGTATTTAGCCATAATTGGAAATAGGTATAAGGGCTTTATAATTTAAATTATTTTATTTATATTATTTTATTACAACGATTTTAGATTCTGAGCGGAGCGATGAATGTATTGATTTTACAATGATGTGTGTTTTTTTTTTATTTTTTTTTTTTTTTTGTGTCTGTCATCACGTTTTAGGACAGTAAAAATGCTTCGATTTTCTTCAATAGTACCTTTTCTGATAGGAAAGTGAATCTAGTTGGTACTTTGGGGGGTCAAAAGTTAAAATTTCCCAGTAGTTTTCATGAGCGCCTGGAAAAACAAATGAAAAATTAAGGGGAAAACGGGAATTTTTTTTTTTATTTTACAGTACCTAGTACCTACTCGATATTCATAATATCGGGGGCCCCCAAAAATTTCAAAGAGCCGGGGCCCCGGTGCAATGCACCGCTTGCACCGGCGGTTTATCCGGCACTGCACAAACATGTAACCTAACATGCGCATATTATAATATAACATATTTTTATATGTTCCCCAGGTCGAATTTTTCCAGTCAGTCTATACCCTGTTCTGATATCGTATTTTAACTCGTAGGTATACGTGTCCAATTGTCCGTATTATTATCTACTCGACGGGAAAACAATATATATCGGCAATCGGGCCGAATAATGTCTCGAGTCCTTAACAGTGGTTGCCTTCGCAACAGGACGTGCCGTCTCAAAAGTCACGCTGTAAATGGCAACATATGGAAGGTATCTAAGACACTGTTTAAATAATTTATTTTAACTCACATGTGATGATCGATATTGTTATCTGTTAGGACCACCCGACCGAAAAACTATAATACATAATATTATACGATGATATTGTATTTCAGTTTCCACAAAAAATCCCACAATGTTCCCTGCATGTGCATGCCTAAACGACAATGTGGTTGTCTCGTGTAAAATACTATGCGTATTCCCTGTTAAGTTATATATATTATTTTATTACAAGGCACTCACCAACTGGCTTATAATAAATAATATAGACCCGAAAAACATCTTCTTTGACATTTTAACTATGAAAATACATAATTCAATCACCAGGAGGCAAGTTAATATAATTTGAACGTTCTGGCTGGTGAAACCAAGAAAAAGACACGAAACGTACGTATTACAATAAGTATTATATTATATTGTATAATTTACATCTATGAGATCTACAGCCAACTTTCACTCATGGTTCTGAAAGTTGGTACATACGTAAACCCTAGGATATTATATACCTCGACGACAATTTTTTTAATTTTACATAAACACAATAAATATTTATTGTAAGAAAAGGAAAATCATTCAAAAATAAAAAATAATAAATTATTTGATCATATTTTAATCGATTTTCTGTTTTGATTTACTGCAAAACGTGTAATTTCCGGAAATGATAGATTATACATTTTTAAAAAAAATATGGTTATGGTTATATATATAATGTGTTATTGTACACTATGTAACTAAAACTAACTCGGGAGGTAGTATTATGCATTACAAAATATTATTCAATTTTAAAGTAAATTTTTTGTCAAAGAAATATGGGATTATGAAAATTAATATGTAACATAACTTTTAGCACTATCACACAGAACACCAGAGCAGCCGAGAGAATAAGAATAATCATAAAAATGCCATCAATTACATAATATAATAGTTACCATGATTTTATATAATTTAAGACCTAACATTTGCTAGTGTGGGGTATTGCCCCTCCCGGACCAAACCTTAAATACGGCCATGATTTGATTATTGCATGCTGCCAAAAGTCAAGCAATGTTCAAAGTCGTGAAAAAAATTGTGATATTGTCGATATTGGTACCTATACAAGACATTAATTTCGTCATGTAAATCATATAGTTACAATTTATATTAATACTAATTGTAACGTTTGATTTGCATCACATCTTATTATTATTCATTTTAGGTACCTAATTATATGTACCGGACTTATTCACCACTGAATTTTCTATATTTTTTTACCGTTCACTTTTTATTCCTTGGGTATTTTTATTCGTAATTTTTTCCTAGGACTTTTTACCTCGGACTTTTTGGTAGTCTACCACTTTTGCCATGGCTGATTCTATTATTAACTAAACATTTAGGTTCAAGAACTCATTAGTAACTACTGTTAGTTGAATAATCTATATATATTTGAGTGATGAGTTTATACATTAACATATTATCCAGATAATTATTCTGCATCAGAAAATAATATAAAAATATGAGTTGTCATAAAAAATCCACGGAATTAGGGTAAAATTTTTAATTTTAAAATGACTACGTCAACAGTAAGCAGTAAGCAAAAATTGAAAAAAATAAAAATAATGAGAATAAATTTTTCATTTGTCAAGAATAATTATTGTTTAAAAATATACAACAATATTTTATTACTATTATAAGAGTAGTGATCACTTTAAGGGTGAGGTAAACGAAATAATTAAATTGTTATTTTTGAATTCTAACACTATTGGGTATAAATTAAAATAAACAACGCTTAATATGATATTCATCATTAATCGCAATTGACAGGTTATTTACATAATACTCTCAACTTTTTATTCGATATTTCAATTTAAAGTCAACTAAAATAATATTTTTCCGAGAACAAGGTACGTGCGTCACACATTAAATACATAATGCTCGTATCGAAATTGGTTATCACAGCTATAGTAATAATAATCGATGTAAAGTGTTACATGTGTGTGCATCATTGCGGCTTGACGCTGACGTCATTGGGACGAGGTGGTCGGTTGCCTCCCGCCAAAGGGATGCATGCTTCACCCGAACGATGTGTAACGAAATGTGACTACCGTCTGACAAGGACATGTCATGTGAGTGTTAACTATTCGATGCACTCAATATAAATTGAGTTATTATTTTCTTAAATGAAAAACGGGAAGTGAGAGAGAGATAGAATGTACGGATGAAACGACGCAAAGTAATAAATATACAACACACAATAAATAAACACCAAATAATAAAATATAAAAGCAGTGTGCTATGTCAAAATTAATAAAAATTTGAAAATATAATCTATATCATAATATACAGAATGATTTTTTAAGCATGATCGTCCACTTTTTTACATTTATTCAAATAGCTCAAATTGCTCTTACAAGTTTACAACATAATATAGCATAGGTATGACATATTTTATATTTATAAAGAATATAATAATACTATATAATGTTTCCAGAGCAATTAAGGATTACGGTTAGGTTAGGTTAGGTAACGATAATTTTAACGAGGTTTGTGGATAAGAAATAATACACGAAATAAATTAAAGAAAGTTTGTTGTGAGTTTGTTTAAAAGGACGGTAGGTATTCAATTGAATAAAGAACAGTTTTTAAGGCAGATAATGACAGTTTAAAAAAAAAAAAAAATTACGTAGCAGATTCAAATTCGTAAGACAGTTATCTTTTAAATTTTAACTAACATAATATAATTTTTTCATCTATAAAAAAATGTTATAATTCCAAAACACATATAAAATAATAATAGAACACTCAAAAGAACATTTTCTACCTATACCTATAATAGTAATTATAACTACAGGAAGTCTAAGTCTGTGTAAAACTGGAATGGAGAGTATTGTTTAATTTTCATAATATACAGGACTCAACTCTTATGTACACAAAAATAATTCCGAACGCATCTTACTACAGTAATTTTATTAGTATGTCTTCAAAAACTAATCAAGGCGAAATTCAGAAGGATTTGTTGCCGCGGGATGCAATTCGTGTGCAGCCATATAAATGACGATCAAACCCATTATAGTCGTCCACACTTTCCGTCGCCCAAACTGTATAAAGGCCAGAAACGAGTTCAACTCTATACTAAACAATCAGACAAATTTCGGGCGTTTAGTTTAAAATAAAAAGTCGACACGTATAAATTAATTTACATTGTAGATAAGTATAGTTAAAAGTTGATACTTGCACAAAAAAAATAAAAATGAAAATGTATAGTTGTTACTTGATAGTTATATTATTGCGAGACCTTTTGATGTTTGACTGAGTGAGATAACCTGCAGTTAGTGGTTGTATAGTACGTACAACGGACGCACGGGAGATGACTGTAAATGTAGTGTTGCATGCGACCTTTGATCAGATTAATTAGTTTACAATTATATATTGCACCTATATTATTTGTTCCATATCTATACATTAATGCAATTTCATAAGCTTACAATAATATTTTTCCCTTATGGAATAATAGGTAGTCAAATTCTTTACAAAATAGAAAATATTTTACACTTAATAATATCTTTTTGCTTGATGTTTAAAATACATATACATATAACTATATGATATTATATATTATATTATATAATTATCAGTAGTACATTTTTCCTCTTTTTATTTATTAATTTATGTGAACCAAACCAAACAATCATTTTTTGTAGGACTTTTGTAGTCACCACCTCGCAGTGTACTCTGGATAATGTTATAATTCAAGTAATATAACTTATAATTCTGGAGGGTGTTATTTACTACATAAAAAATTGTACCTGAAATGTATTGAGCGCAATTTATATTTTTTCAGATAAACTCAATAATAATAATGAGCTCATAGTTTTAATTGTAAATGTCGTTTAAAAAGTATCATTACTGAAATTATAATATTAGGTAAACGATTAACGTAAGTAATAATAAGTAGTAATAATAAAAATAAGTCAATTTGAAAATGCTCTGTTAAAAACATAAAAGGTGTTTTTATCAGAAGTTTAAAAAAAAACTTAACACATTTTACAACAGTCAAAATATTTATTTAAAGAAACAAATTCATTATTACAATTTACAATACGTGGTTTTACTGTAAGTCTTTATAATATACTTGTATAAATGTATTTTTAGTAGGTATGTTTAATTATTAGAAATAAGTATTATAAGTGCAAGAAGAAAAAATGTATAATTTGGAATTGTATAAAGTGTTTATATTAATATTAATAGTATATAATATAATTAGTATATCAATTGTTATAAATAAAAAATAAAAAAATATTGTATTGATACATTATAAATATAGACCGTGTAGTTTTTATTTTATTTTTTATGTAGATTGGGGACGGCAGAAAGAAGTGAAGTCTCCATAACAGTATACAGTCATCATCTGCAAAATATTATTATTTTAAATGAGTTTCCAGAAAAAAATAATAATTTAAGTACTATACACCTAACTATCCAGTATCCTATAGGTACCTATGATACTGATATTACAGAGGTAACTATCGATTGAACGCACTACATTAACTTTTTACCTATTATAATAATATGTAGGCAGGTATTAATTGGTATATCATAAATATATATTATACGATATAATGGTGTTGTGTGACTTCCTACGGTTAAAAAAACGGTTGGAACATGGTAATATTCGTAATGATTTAAAAAAAGAACGGTAATTTACCAGTTTAAGTGTTGTAATTTTTCCAAACAATCGAAATGTTATTGTTAATAAGTATTCACCTATACTAAAACTAGTAAACTAGTAAATTACCGTTTTTTTTTTTTAATGAGCCGATCTTTTACGGTTTTTTCAGCCATTTAATATAATAAATAAATACCTAAACTTTAAATGCTTAAAATCGTCCCTTCTATTACCTGCTATTGGTGGACCAGTTTCTGTTTTTCCTATAGTTGCGGCTTGCGGATAAGTAATAATAAACCATGCGAGTATAATAAAATGATGATTCACACATTTAATAAATTCACATAATTGCAGCTGTTATTCTGTGGGACACATTTTACATAGTTAAAAATGAACAAATTAATAATTTTTCTTCAAAGTTTATTTTAGACAATTATATATATTATATTAAGTACATACGTTCATAAATTGTAAGTACAAAAAAAGTCGTTGTGACAGTAATGTAATATACTAATGTGCATCTAGCAACTACTATAATATTATAATATGGGTTAGTTACTTTTTACTAAAAATCAATTTACCTAGGTAATAATTTATTACGTAAAAGAAGTTTGGTATTGTTTTTAACCTTTAAACATCTCGACAGTGAAATAAATATGAAACATGTTATTCACGATCATTTTCGTGTGTAGGACTAAACTTTGAGTATATTATTTGCAAATGTGCATGTAAATGTCATCAGTTTAATTCAATGCATAATAATAAATAACCCTAGGTATACGATTAAATATAATATATTATATGGGCATATGGCTAGATAAAGCTATCTTATGTACCTTTTTAAGTTTCTTTTTAATCATTATTAGTATGTAGGTACCACACAAATATTATAAAAGCTTATATAAGTTGTAATATAAAAAAGGGCAAGTAAGTGGATGTCGCTCTGCTGTGCAGTAGGTTACGAGTGGGTCACTGTATAATGGGTGGTATTAAATTTGATTTTAATCATAAAATATCAATATATACGAAAAACGATTCTGAGCTGAGACGATTTGTCAGTGTGGATATTTTATAATTTATATTATATTAAATTTAAAATGTTATTTCTTATGATTAATCGATAGCCGGTAAATTGAATTAATATTATAAAATTACAACAAAATAGGTAAGTAAAATCGTTATTCTTAGTTCATTAATATTTAATTTTGTCCAAATTTTATCATAAAAAAGCTATAAAAAAAACTGTGTGTTTATATTTTTGAGATTTTTTAGTTACATAATAACCTACTTACGTGAAACATTGTTTTAAATTTTCAATCCTTAGCTATAAAATTTGAAAATGTTATTAATTTTTATCTACAAAAAAATTTAAAATTTAAAATTTGATAAATGTTGTCAAAAATCGAACCTTAAATGTTTTAAAATAAATTGTGGTTATGTATTTTAAATATTTTTCAACTACTGTAATAATGTATTAGAAACCTTGTGTTCAATTTTCAAGTTTTCACGCAACAAATAAAATTTACTTTACATTCAAAAAAAAAACTTAAAAATATAGGAAACTGGGTATGTCCGTAAACATTTTATCGTCTGTAAAAAATGCTAATATAAACAATCAGTGAAAATGTCATGTGTTTTTGAGTTATACCAAATTCCAGAATCGATTTCAATTTATTATACGGTAGCTGGTAAATTGAATTAACATTATTCATATTATTTAATTATTAACCTAAAATTATCAGTGATGCTGGAAAAAGATCATAGTGTAAACTTTTACTGGTTAATATTGATATTTGATTTTAATATGTAATTTCGTCCAAATTTGAACTTAAATTGTCTGTAAAAAGTAACTGTGTTTATAAATTTTTAGATTTTTTTGATTACAGTATGTACTATTTATTAGAATCTTTATTTTAAATTTTCAATCCTTAGTTATAAAAACTGACCATTTTATAATTGTTTAATTACAATGATTGATAATTTTCGAGATTTTGATGAATTTTGTCAAAATTCGAACTTTAAATGCTTATAAAAAAAATGTGTGCCTATATATTTTTAATATTTTTCAATTGCTATTGTAACAGTATATCAGGAGCCTTGTATTAAATTTTCATTATTTTTGGCCCAACAAATAAAAATGTATTGGTATTTATATAAAAAAAGCCAAAAAAAATTGAAATTTGAAATGGTCCGCAAAAAGCTCAAAAAGAGTCAACATATTTTCAAAATTGTATGGTGTATAAAAAATGCTAATATAAACATTCGGTGGAATTTTTAAGTATCTACAGTAAGTTATTCATATTTGAATTACAACAAAAAAAGAAAATCACTACATGAGAAATCGAGTAAATATCCTATGTTGTAAAAATATGAACTTCAAACGTTCATAAGAATTTAATTTGACTTGGTATTCTATTTTTTTTTTTTTTGATGAACTCAGGCAAACTTATGAGAAATCAGGTGTTACATTTTCAAGTCTTAGATTTAAACATAAAATTTTTTATGAATTTCTAACTCAAAATAATTTTCACATTTTCGTGATTTTTACGTATTTTGTCAATATTTGAATTTTAAATGCTTATAAAAAAATTTGTGACTACGGATTTTTAATATTTTTCATATATTATTGTAACAATATATTAGGAGCCTAGTATTAAATTTTCAAGTTTTTTTACCCAACAAATAACATTTTATTGACATTTATAAAAAAAAAAAATAAAAAAAATGGAAATTTTAAAAAGTTTGTAAACAACTTAAAAGTATTCAAAATATTTTGAAAATTTTATTAAGTATAGAAATTGATATAATAAACATGTTGTGTAAATTTCAAGTGTCTACAGTCAAATTATTTTGAATTACAGCAAAATAAGAAAATTGCTACATGAGAAATAGAGTAATTATTCAAGGTTGTAAAATTATGAACTTCGAACGCTCATAAAAATTTAATAAGACTTTCTTATAGACTTTTTTTTTTTGATAAAGGTAGAAAAACTTATGAAGAATCTTGTAATACATTTTCATATCTTAGATTTAAAAAGAAAATTTTTTATGAATTTCTACCTCAAAATAATTTGCACATTTTTGTGATTTTTTCGTATTTTGTCAATATTTGAATTTTAAATGCTTATAAAAAAAATTTGTGACTACGGATTTTTAATATTTTTCATATATTATTGTAACAATATATTAGGAGCCTAGTATTAAATGTTCAAGTTTTTTTACGCAACAAATAAAATTTTATAGACATTTATAGAAAAAAAAACTAAAAAAATTGGAAACTGAAAATGTCCGTTAACAGCTCAATATAAGTCAGAATATTTTGGAAATGCTAGGGTGTGTAGAAAATGCTTATATAAACATTCGGTCAAAATTTCATGTATCTAAGGTCATTTCTTTTAGAGTGATACCAAAAACCAAAATCGATTTTGTCGAAAATTGGTTTTCCGTAAAAATTCCCGTTTTTTCCTTAATTTTTCATTTGTTTTTCACGGCGCTTTTGAAAACTACAATTTTAACTTTGACCCCCCAAAGTACCAACTAGATTCACTTTCCTATCATAAAAGGTACTATTGAAGAAAATTGAAACATTTTTACTGTCCTAAAAGGTGATGACAGACAAAAAAAATTTAAAAAAAATAAAAATAAAAATAAAAAACACACATCATTGTAAAATAATTTTCAATATCACCAAACTTTATATTATTTATAGGTACTTATTATTATTATTATTTATTAACTACACAATTTATACTTTATGTATAATGTATTTAATTTTAGGTGGTGTTTAGGGGGGCACGGGGGGCAGAAAAACAATTGAGATGGGAAACTTATCATTTTAAATGTTTTAGTAAATTGTGATTCATTTTCGCTCCCTCCCCCAATAATTAGAGCCAAGTGCCACCTGTATATAATAGTATGAAGTGCCCGCGTTGTGAACAATGCGCATTTTAAACAATGAACTCTGCAAAATGACCATTTATCATGAATAAAATAAAGTTTAATTATATTTACCTATAAAATCTTGGCCCAATTAATGTACTTTCGATGAAAATCATAAACAAGGTCTGAATACTTCTCTTTTGCAACTGAAGCTTTCACATATGAAAGTTCTTCAACATCTTTCCACTTCATAAGAAAGTAATCTGTACCTTCTATATTTTTTTGATTGGTTATCATTTCGGGAATTAAATCCATACTAAATTCTTGTATGGGGTATTTTGAATCCGGTGGAGGATCAGGTAAAGATAATCCAACCGCAATCTGTTATGATAAAAATGTCTAATAAATATAATACATCACAACAATAACAATAATATACTTGAAGTAAACCAATAACATATTAAAAAAATATGTATTTACTTACACCAATTTTAATTTCTTCCGACATCGTACAAATAACACTTCCGTGACTTATATAATATTATATAAAGTGGACTTTTTATGTGATTACTACACGGGTATCACTGGTTCAGAGTATTATAGCTAACGACTACCGCAAGATACGGTTCCGAAAACACGACTGCTTCAGTTAACAGCCACAGGTATACACCACCAACACATTTTAAGCGCTTGAGGGGTGAAATTAGAGTAGCCTTATTGTGTTTGTTCAACGACGATAAATACGGTATAATTCATAAACTATACACAACTATCTTGATAACCAGTGTTTGGATTAGATAAGTATTTTTTTTATCTAGATAAATTTTCATAAGGCGAATTGTAAAATATTTTTAAACGCGGGTGTCCCACTCATAAGCATAACTAGACCGTAATGTTTGAAGGGGATTCAGCCCTGGCATTTTGTTAATTATAAATAAATTATATAGGTGCTTAAAATAATTCTAGGAAACATTTTTTTTTACAACGAAACCATAATTTAGATTCACAAAAATGGCGACACACTTAAAATAATTAATCGATTTTTGAAATACCAACAGTTAGAAACCTATTCATGTAAATCGAAAATGGGAAAATCTTCACAGCAGTTTTTTTTATCTGTGGTTTTTACCATCACGTCATAACGCTACAATATTGTCGTAATTATGACACCTCTAAAACAAGGCTATCACAACTCAAAGTGTATCAATTTTGAGTTATGGCGTCTTTCGAATAGTGAAAATATAGCTCTAAAAAATTGCAGAACGACACATTCAATATAACATTCATTATCCACTAAAAATATGTGTTAGTTATTGAATCGTTGAACAATGACCTACTCAATGACATGGTTCACTCGAAGCCTACTATAGACAGGACCTAGACTTGACCTCATTATTACAATGATTATTATTTTATTACATATTAGTGTATGTCTAGTCGACAAATCATAATGTATAAGTATGTGGCGGCTGTCTGCAGCGATTTGCTACAAGGATTTTTTTTAGCATGCATAGTGCATACGAGTGGTCCATATACACTGTAGATTTCTTATTTATTTTTAAATTAAACACGAAGATATGTATTGTATAGGTATTGAAAATATGTCTATAGGTCCATTCACTGGCCACCCGATTGTTTTGGAGGATACGTGTCTTGATGGCGCCGGTCGTACATCGATCGTTCGATAACAATCGTTTTCTTTTGAACTGAGTGAAATAAAAAGTTGTAGCAACCAGATGTGATTGTGCCCATTATACAGGATGGACTTTTAAGTATGCTCACCCATAATTACGTATTATACATATAATCAAATTTTGATTTTTTTGAATATTGTTTTACTGTTCGTTTTTTTAAAAATTGAGATATTTCTTATGAAAAATTTAATAAAAAATTGTTATTTTTGATAAATATAACAATATTAAAGAAAAAACATGAGGTGACCATACTATCAAATCACCCTGTATAGAAATGCACACAATTATTACAGTCTGTCTCCGGCTGTAGAACCATATTTTAACATTGTATGTAGGGTCGATGTATTTGTACCAGAATTTCTGTGGCGTATTACCTGTTGCGGCGTATTTCAATGTCAACAACAATTTATTATCCTCGATTGTATACGAAAACCATTATGAGGAAGTATGATAATAATAAGAATAATAATAGTAATAACGCTAACCTTTATAATAAAATATGTTATTTATGGCTTGTCTGAGAAGGAAAAAAAAACATCTGCCGTAAAACCCATATTCGGCGTCGGTCGTTTGAGTATAAACTATGAACCGATAAGGTCGACTAATCGTTTCCATGATAGCTTCAATCATTATAAATAATCTTATACTATAAATATTTATATAAATGATACATGATCTACATTAATTGCTTTAAACACATAAAGTGCTTTGACGCCCCTGGGGACGCGGTGCATGATTTTAATAGTTAAACACTATAATATAACCAATATTGTTACATATTATCTAAAAAATTATTCAATTAGTATTTATATTATATTGTTTTATTAATAAGGAATAATTTACATTATTGTAAATGGTATGAGTAATAAGTTATTAACAAGTACTTTAAAATTGTTTTCCAATTTTTCATGAATTTTCAACGACGATTAACATTATGTGCTTTATGTAAGCGGCATCCACGTATATCCACGTATCTGTATATTAAATACGCCGTTAATAAGTTTAATAGATAATGAAACTATGAACGCCTAAAATAATAAGATTAGTTATTTTTTGACGCCAGCCAAATACTCTACGTTATCAAATTGGAATTTACGTTGGTATTGATATGCTGGCATACCCCTATAATAATAATACACGGTTTCGATAAATACATACCTAGATAATATTATGTCTAGACCAGCGTTTCCTAATCGGTGTGCATATGGGTGTGCTGTTAGGCCACCATAAGAGTGCCATGAAATGTCATGATTATTAATAAACAATTACGAACAATTTCGATAAAAAGTTAAAATATATTGAAGGGAAATCAGTCTCAAATTTCTGACTATGACTAGATTTTAAAATGACGTAATCGTAACATAATCTTAATGTAATGTCTCTGATTTCCCATATCAATAAAAAATGTATTTAATTAAAAATGATTAGGAAATAATAAGGTTAGGTAGTATAGTATAGTATAGTATAGTTAGGCTGCGTACTTAAAATAATTAAACACTTCAGTGACTATTCTAACGAGATTAGGCTACGGAGTTAAAAAATACTCAATATTATTGTGATGATTTAGAAAAAAATAAGCAAATTATTTCAAATTAAGGAACCAGCATATCTATTAAGCGTATTAAAAAATATGAAAATAATCAGAGACATATACAGAACTTATCCTACTGAATCTCTGGACGTTGAACGCACACCATACTTCAATACTCGATGTAGCTAATTTGAAGTATGCCTCTATTATATCAGTCAAAGTGGAACGTTTGTTCAGTGAGGACAAAAAAATTTTGCAACCAAATCGTCACTAAATTGTATTAGGTACATATTTTTAATTCTTTTTACATAGTTTAATAAAAATAAGTACTTTGATTTTTTTATTACAATAAAGTCTATTTCCTTGTTGTTCTATAATAGCCGATATGTATTACTTTTTGTTATTTTTGAATAAACATTAGGTTCAACTGCAATTTCAAATTAGTATTGATAATATTATGATATTAATAGAAAATAAATCGAACGAAAGTAAAAATGTATTTTATACCATTAAAAAACTAGTGTTTCAAAAACAACTTAAAATAGTTTTTAATAAAAAGCAACGCACTTTACTGTTTATAACTGACATAATTATACGCAATAATAAGGAAGCAACAGCACTACCATTTCTAAGGAGCTGTTTAGGTATAAGAAATATACATTATATGCATTATGTCTATAGATTACGGCAGGAAATCCATTTCCCGCTAAATGATCTTTTTATTTGATAAAATAGTTATCATGATTAGATGTAATTATAGACCTGTAGGTTATACTCGGTAAAATCAACCTAAGAAACTGTTTAAAAATGTGTACAGTTTACATTTATCTGAGTTTAAGATGGGGTAAATCCGTGGCTACTTATTCTTCACACGCAAGATTAGCTAGTAAAATATTATACTTATACCAAATATAGAGGCAGATTTACCACCAGTCAGTATAGTCAGCTCCCTAGGGCTGCAAAATTTAGGGAGTGGCATATTCTGTAGTGCTTTTTCAATACTTAATACTTAAAAAAAAAAAGCAAGAAGTTGGTAAGTGGATGTCACTCTGATGTACAGTAGGTTACAAGTGCGTTAATGTTTAATGAATGGCATTAAATTTGAATTCAATGATATAAAATCATTGTATCCGAAAAACGATTCTGAGCTGAGATGGTTTGTCAGTATGATTATTTTATATTATATTTATGTATACATCGTTATTTTTATTATTAATACGGTAGCCGTTGAATTAATAGTATAAAATTACAACAAAATAACTAAAACCGTTATTCTTGGTTATTTAATATGACGAAAGTCCAAATTTGATCATAAAATAACTACAAAAAAAACTGCGTATTATATCTTTTGAGATTTATTGGTTACAGAATAACTTATTTACGTAAACCTTGTTAACTGTTAATAGTTGGAATACCTCTGGTATATCAGTAGCGCAACCAGGATTTATTCAAGGGGGGGTCCAAAAAAATGTTTTTAACTACTATTTTTCTGTCCTTTTCCTGAGTTTATACATACATTTTATTTCTTAATAAACACAATTTGCAGGGTAAACGACCAATAAAAAAAAACACAATTTTAATATTTAAACAATCGTTGATATTATATAATATATAATATATTATACAGTATACATAGGATCGACGTGTTATCAACAAAATACCAAATGTCCAAATTTAATCTAAATTGTAATAAGTTATAATCAATCTAATCAATAAGTTTCGATGAACATTTCAGGGAAACTTTTGAAAATAAAAATAAAACTATGACTTAAGCCAAGGGGGGAGGGGTCCGGACCTGGGGTGGACCCCTGGGTTCGCTACTGTGGTAGGTATATGGTATATTCAATATTGTTTTAGTATTTTGATTCATTATAATTTATAGTCATATAATAACTTCGTAAAAATGGTAGGCGTGGTATAATAACTAGGTACCGTAAACGCTACCTACCAAAAAACTATACGACGCATGCAGCCTACCGGAAAATATTACATACCTACACTTAAATGTATTAAATTTGTATTAAATTTTATTTTATTACAGTAAAGTAACTTGAGTTTTTAAGATAAACCGCATATTATAACGGGCATCCAATACTATAATCGCTATTATACATTTAAACTACTAAATATATGATAAATTACAGGTTAGGTTAATAAAAAGTAAAAAAAAAATATACCTATTATGTATTTAAATAATTGATAACTATGAGCATCAGCAATACTAAATATTTTAGTTTAACAAATTGTTATTAATCAGTCAATAAAAATGGTAACACTATTAAACTTTTTTGGTTCGTATATAACGTTTTACGGTAGTTACAGCATACTAAACAAGTGCCTTGAAAATAATCCATAAGTCGTATGTGCATTGTAAAGTTTTTGATAATACTAAATTTTTGAGTACGCGTTATAAATTAAATATCATATAAATACAGTAACACTATAATTTACTAATTCAACAATCCTAGAATAGTGGTATTGATGTTATTATGAACTGTCTTGTTCGAAGAATATCCATAACAATTAATCAAAAACTTGACTAGGTAATAACTATTATATTATTTTTCATTTGTCCGGTGTGTGTTTGAGAGATTGTGTGTGGTGTGTCCGTGTACTTTACAAAATAGGTGCCATGTGCCCTAAGTACCTAGGTACTAAGAACACATATGAAAAGCAAGACGTCAACTGCTAAATTTAAAATAGTTAAGTTATATAAAATATTTATTATAACATCTGTATGTAACCCTATTATTATAAAACATATTGTAAATTAATATGTTTTATTCAGTGTTTAAAATTTTGTTTTAATGATAGTTCGTAATTCATGTAAATTATAATTTTCACTAAAATTTGGTAGATATCCATAACATTTTTCAAAAGTAGGCTGACAAACACTTGATGCTAGAAAAAACAGTCTAAAAATTATAATGGACTTAGGCACTATTTTCTATTATATTTAATATTAAGAGTACCTACCTACTTTGGACTGAGCATTTTAACTTATTTCTTATTATAGGGGTGGGAAATTTGTAGTGCTTATAGCCGTAAAAAAAAAATTCTCCTCTGACTAAGTGTAAGTAGATAGGTAGTAAATAATTATAGATATGTAGGACAATGATGTGGATTTATTTAAATTCAACAAAATAAAATATTTGTTGGTCACATTTGTATTGTATTTTTAATTGGTAAAAAGTGCTCGTTGTTAAAAATTAGGGTTTTTTATAAAAAAAAAAATCATAATGTATCTACACACGTTTGATCTGCAACAACAAATTACAATGTCAATAAAGATGATAAAATATATTGTATGGGTTTCATACGACCTAGTAAAACTGCTATTACTACGTACTATAATTTTTGTTATAATTGAAAGTTTTGAAAGAATAGGTACGTTAGATTTGAAATCGGTATTGTGTCAGATATTTATTTTTATTATAATTGCAGGCAATGCCCTTTAAAAGAAAATGTTTATAATTTACAATAAATTAACAATAGGTGATACATTATAATAATAATCCAATAATATAACATTTAAAACATTATTCGAATAGTAATAGGTTTTGTATTAAGTATAGACAAATACGTATTTAAGTATGGTAGTTTGAGTCTATAGTTTCATTCGTAATTTTTCTCCTAAGTGGATCATTAACTAAATAGTTGGTATTGACATGACTCAACATGACGGATATAAAAAAAAGTAATGTGGAACGAGTTAGGCGCCGAGGTAAATAGATACTTTAAAACATATTAAGGTCAGAAATTCAGATCATTCCATTCAGCCATTTGACATTCTTTCGACGAACCTGATACCTGTGATATGTCTACGATCAGCCAATAAAACCATAAAAATGAAAAATTTCAAAAATGTTTAACTTGATGGATTATTTTCAAATAAACTAAGGACACATCACAGATATAAAATACTAGATAGCTAACAAGCCATCAAATATTGAAGTTAGCCGCCATATGCGTGTAGGTCAATGTTTACATAAATGCCTTATCAATACTGCGTGATAACATGATAGTATTCGGCGACCGACGTTCGCATTTCGCATTTTGCACAGAATAAAATCGCATTAAATCTATTCTGTATTTTATACCATTCTGTGTAAGCATTTGTATTAAATGCGTTTTGAATTTTATCTACGTTTACTTTTAACATTGTTCTTTTGTTTAATTTTGCTTTTAACTGTCACAATTTCATGTATTATTATTTTCTCTCATTAATGATACAAGTAAGTCACCAAGTATTCTTGATCCATCTATTATTAATATTTTTCTTACCCATGTAGGTAGTTACTAGCTGTTGATATAAATTAATTTATTATAAGGTATGTAAAAAACATTTTTTAAAAGAAATGCATATTTTTGTATATTTTATTAAATAACAACAGAATTACAAACCAAAGTAAAACAAAAAAGAAAAACAAAGTAAAAATATTGCATAAAATAGCATTGAACAAGTAATCAAATATACAATACATATTATTATTATATTAATATAATATGTAATGTTAAGTCAACGTTAATGGTGGTATACCTACACATGATTTATAATTAGCAATCATAATATAAAAAATATAATAATAATAGTATATAATAATATATACTACAATAGTACAATATACATTACTGATTATAAAATAATATTGTTTTTGTTAATTTCTGTCTTTGACTGACCGTGTTTAAAACGTCACTAGAAAATTGCTTACAATATGATTGCAATCTAACGCTTAAAAATCTCTTTACAAGATGGGTGATTAAAAATATTTTATGAGGTCTGTCTAATAAACCTACATTTTCACAATTTAAGCTATTAAAAATATTAAAATCCAATGCAAATTTATTAATAACATAAAAAATAATTTTTTTTTGTAAATTGGGTACATTAATCTTTGTTAAGTTATTAGTTAAATACAAATAGTATTTCTCTGCCTCTATAATAACTTTAAATGAACTCTCTGAAGATAAAAAAAGACCACCAAGATTTTTTAAAGAAGTTAATTTAGTATACAACTGAGGTATAGGATAATTATGGTCAATAGAAGTTTGACTTAAAAGTAGTGATTGGATGCAACTAACACAATCAATATGTTTTGAAATTTTACGAACTACATACCCTGTAATATAATAAAGAATGTTTTGTTTAGCCTCACTCATGGGTGAATTAGTACAATTAAGTAGGATATTTCTATTCAATGTTTCCTGATCAATTTCATCGATAGTTTCAAAATTTAATTCACCGGTATTATCTTTTTTTTTATTCCATTTAAACTCAAGCAGTGCCCCAAAAACATCATCATCAAAACTGTTACAGTTACCATTTGTTTTACATTTTATTGCATTTTTTAATAGTATTTGTTTGAGGGCAACTTTAAATTGTAATACGTTAGGATTATTATTCGCTCCAAATCTTTGTCTGAATCGAGCAAATAAAATTTCAATATGATCCTGTGAGCACTTATAAGTTAATATATATTTATAAAGTGGATTTTGATTAAATATTAATTTAGCTATTGAAAATAATGACTTAATGGCTACTGCAAAACCAATTACAAATGATTTTTTAGCAGTTTGGTATATAAAACTTATAGTGTTATTTTTATTTTTTACTTTTAACGTAAATAGATAGTTGACTAATGGTATAATAACAGACTCTAATTTTGAAATGTTTGAAGTGGTAATGGGGGATTTAACTCCTTTACCAAAAGGATTTCTGGAGTTTAAAAAATCAAAAATATGGTCTATAGTTCGACAAAATTTAACTGTTGCATCTACATTGTAAAACCCTTGCATACAAATATCTTTTAAAAAAAGTAATGCGTCTGCTGTAGAACTACTTAACATTTGTGCTGCTAACTTAACCTTCATTTTATTCTGATGCCACATAATATGATTTTGGTTTATTTTATTGGCTAACTTTAATGTAAGATTTGTTTGAACTTCGTATAATTTTTCAAAATAATTCCAATTAATTGCTCCTTCGGCAGATAATAATACTCTCGCATTTCCCAGAGTGTTTCTGGCTAACTTTAGCATGTGACAGGCATCTGGTACAAAAAAAACCTTTTCTCCAGAAACAGGATGATCAATCCAACATTTTATATTATCATAGGCATCTATATTTTCAAACTCACATCCTAAAATTTTCATTGTTGAAAAATTAACAAATGCCCCATCACATGTTATACCCCAAACTCTAAGACCTGCATCATGTGTGACTGTTAAAGCTGTTTTTATAAGCTCTGCTTGAGTTGAACTATTTATTTTATTTTGAAAAAAATAACCTACAGGACATTTCCATTTCCCATTCAAGCTGACCAACATGAAAACTAGGACCTCAGTTGCTGGCGTATTATTTCCTTCCAAATCTAATTCATTTCCATAATCAGAGAAACCAACAAATTTATCAAGTTTTTTATCCCATACAATTTGTTTCTTTATGGCCATTGCATCAAACACTAAATTGCAATCTTTATCAACTGTTGGTAAATTTTTAAGACATGACAAAACTTCACTTAAAAATCCAGGGTTTCCATTGATTGAGCTGGTCCAGTTTCGTATAGCTGATATATGAGGCAACCTTAGAATGGATCTAGAAAATACATAAATAATTATGAGTTAATAATATATATTATTTTACTATAATAAGTACTAAGCAGCGTGTTACCAACTAACCGGCAAAATGCATAAGCTTTAGGCGAATAATAATGAAGCGTAAGTGCAAATTCTTTTATATCAGTGGTATAGCGTCGACCTTTAGCCTCACACTCTAAGTTTTTAAGCTGGTTCTTAAATAGTTCTGCCGACATTCCACTAAACTTATCTAACAAAATATCTTCATATTCTGAATTTAGCATACCTTTATTTGTTAAATTTTTTAATAAGTCTTTTAAGTTATTAATAACTTTGTTTTGTCTCCTGACTTTTTGCTGCAATAACTTTATTTTCTTAAATAACTTGGTAGGAGTTGACTTAGCAATATATTTTTGTGGAGATGCTGTGTACATCATTCTATTTTTACATTTATATTTAGATGGTGTTCTTAATAAAACTTTAGTTTGTTCAAAAGCATCATCAACAACTTCTTCAATAACTAAATCTTGAACTTCACTTGTTAGATCTTTAAGATAAAAAGAACAATAGAAATATTTTATTTTAATTTAATTATTTATATACCTTATAATAAATTAATTTATATCAACAGCTAGTAACTACCTACATAGGTAAGAAAAATATTAATAATAGATGGATCAAGAAAACTTGGTGACTTACTTGTATCATTAATGAGAGAACACGAAGCTGTATAACATGGTGTTGTTAACAGTGGTATAGTTTGTTCAAATTCAAAATCATTGTCAACAATTCTTTCTTCAACAACTAGATCTTCAGTGTTTATATCTTTAAGATAATAAGAATAATAAATTATGTTTTCATTCAACTTAAACAATATATATATAATAATAACTAATAAGTAACAAACAATTAATGCTTAAATATTCAGTTCAAAAATGAGTACTAAATTACTCACATGTTTCATCACTCATAGTACACAATGCTGTCGCAGGATTATCTATTTTATTTTTTTTTTAGTGGTGGTCCATTACAAAACAGTTTTGTAGGAATTAATGTTGAATGAATTGACAATTGAAAAATTGATGGAACAGCATCACTTTTCAATGTCAATTTGTAGCTTCCACCAGGATTTTCATAAAAATCTGAAGTCTTAAAATGTTCATGACATAACCGACTATTTTTATTGGGTATAAAACCTTTACGGCCAACTGCCTTAACCCACAATTCTAATTTACGTTGATCATTCATTGGAAATCTATAGAAAATAATAATACATGCAATTGTGACAGTTAAAAGCAAAATTAAACAAAAGAACAATGTTAAAAGTAAACGTAGATAAAATTCAAAACGCATTTAATACAAATGCTTACCTGAAAAAATGTAAACCAGAGCCAGCCTGACCACGATTTTTGCAGCCATGTGCAGAACAGGTAGCAGGCATTATTGAACTATTGAAAAGTAATCATAAAAGCACAGAATGGTATAAAATACAGAATAGATTTAATGCGATTTTATTCTGTGCAAAATGCGAAATGCGAACGTCGGTCGCCGAATACTATCATGTTATCACGCCGTGTTGATAAGACATTTATGTAAACATTGACCTACACGCATATGGCGGCTGACTTCAACATCCCATATCCTGATGTAGACAAGTTAGCTATCTAGTATTTTATATCTGTGCTCTTATCTTACATGCTTTATCTACACGCCGGGCACCCGGGTGCGAAACCAGTCCATATAATAATATAATATTACTCTATGGCCCAGACACGGCGAATAATTATCTTAGAAACAATCCGATCATGATGATTTTTTTTTGAAAATATAAAAAGTCATGTTAAAAATTATCAGTTATCATCACAGATCTTAGGTTAGGACCAGTCCGTGGCATAGAGTAATATTACTCTATGGTCCGCGGTTATCACTACGGACACTACGAATTTAAATCTTTTTTCATCAATATGATAACACTAAAATTGAACAAGTTTTGAAAATATTAAGTAACAAATTACGTATGACTTGTTGCAATTCATCTGCCAGTTGCAATTCACCCCATTTGACAGTATAGTGTTTAGTTATGAAATATTTACTGTTTTAATTTAAAATATAGTTTTTTTATGTGAACGTTTTTTGTTATCTACACTATTAACAAATGTTACACCACAGAAAACATCTTACATACTATTTTCTGGCGAGTTTTTCATTCATACTAGGATGCACATTGACTATGTTCATTTTGCACACAGTAACATTGAAACCAAACCCTTCACCAAATGTAATTAGACTTAGGTTGCTCGTGCTTGTAATGTCAGCGGTAAAAAATCGAAATTATCGAGATGCCATACGTGAAACATGGGCTCAACCAAAAGATGATGTTAAAATACTTTTTGTTGTATCAAAAGCCAGATCTTTAAACCCGGAAAATCTTTTACACAATGACATGTTGGAGGTAGATGAAAAAGAGGGGTTCAGATTACTCACTCGTAAAGTATTAGCATCATTCTCTGGTGTACATGATATAAACTTTGACTATTTGTTAAAATGCGATGACGACTCTTTTGTAAATATACCATTAATTTTCAACGAGCTGGAATATATGCCCAAAAATAGGTTCTATTGGGGTTATTTTTATGGTAATGCAAGAGTTCAAAAAACAGGTAAATATAAAGAAGCCGAATGGGTGTTATGTGATAGATATTTGCCATATGCCGTGGGAGGTGGCTATGTTTTATCCAAAGATCTTATCATCTATATAGTGAAGAATCAAGATTACCTAAGGTATGTTGTTTATAGTAAAGTATTTAATAAAGTATAAATTATAATAAGAAAATATTTATAATAATTTTAATAAAATCATTGGGTGATATCTAACCAACTATAACCGTCTTATCGAAAATTTATTCAACAATTTCTATTCTTGTAATTGTTGCTTATTTTTATTTTTCAGTATTTTTACTAGTGAAGATGTTTCTGTTGGTACTTGGTTAAGTCCATTAAATATAACAAGAAAACATGACCGGCGATTTGACACAGAATGGCATAGTCGTGGATGTCGAAATGATTATTTAGTAACACATAAAAGCAGTCCTAAATTGATGCGACTGCAGTGGTCAAACATTATTCAGACTGGAAAAATATGTAACAAGGAGTTTAAATATAGGGCTTCACACGAGTATGACTGGTCAGTTATGCCATCTAAATGTTGTGTGAAAAACTCTTCTTTATTTCCTTAAATATATTTTCTAACTTAAGAAGACTGTTGTAATTATGAATTTAATTTTAAAATAGGAATTATGTTTTCAGTTTTAAATAAGAAACATAAATATATTTATAAATGAATAATACAAATTTAAAAAGAATATTTTATTTTATTCTCAAATTTGTATGCAATTCTCATTGTTATTAATTAAAATTGATTGTTCTTATCACTGTAAGAAATGTATGAACTGTATCTATGCACAATTTGTACATACATACATAGATATATAAATACATATATGTACTATGTATTTATAAAATAAAAAACTTATTTAATTTAAAAAATGTATTATTTTTTCTTCCTGTCTGTAATACATTTTGGGCAGAACCATTTTCCTTTGGGCTTGGTAATTAATTTGACACATGCAAAGTGGAACCATTCAATAGGACACTGAAATAATAAAAACACACAATTAAAAATTAAACTTTACAAAAATAAAGCAACGAAACAATATTTACAATAATAATGGAACGATATTGATTTTATAATGGTTACAATAATATAAATAATAATAAAGTGTTTATATAAAGAAAAGTAAAAATTATTAATAAATAAATATTAAAATGCTTACATCTGGGTTATCACAGCCTATCATTTCACCATAGGAAACTTGATTGCATAAACAGTATGTTGGTTCATTTGGATCAA
>JANEHU010001484.1:0-20181 GCA_027563435.1 Nasonovia ribisnigri | reverse complement strand
GATCGGCACGTATCGATTGCTCGATACTGCACGCACTAACTTCTCGAACGCTCAAATCGAACCGATACTTATTGATGCTTGACAATTTCTTCATTGAAAATCTTGGAGATTATATTATAAGCCACCCGTCTATGGTCTGGTCTATCAGTCATAGCCCGTAGGTATGTGGTCGTCAGTGATATCCATAGAGTTCTATATAATACAGTATTACGTAGAAGTCCGTGGTGATATCACATATTTTTCGGCCGCGATGAACTAATACAAACTACTAACATAAATTATCTATTATAATGCTATTTAGTGCATTATTACCTATTGTTACTTAGATGGCTGGTGCTCATGCACTGATTAAGGGACGATATGGATGTACTGACCAGAGAATAGGCGGTTTTCATCAAAGGTTTTTAGCACCCCCGTCTTAGGTTTCTCTCCGGCGGCAAAGCCCTTTTTGACCATTAATTTTCTATACGAGCATATACGAGAAAGAAAGAAAGAAAGAAAGCCGCACGCCTTATAGGTACGGTCTATACGGTCGCAAGTACGTGCCGATTTCTTAGTTTATGTATATATAATACAGACCGTACCTTTTTGTCGGTGTCAGTGGTTTTATTGGGGATGGCCGATTTCTACAAACGACAGTCTGGCCGTTATTTATTATTTTATTACATTTTAGTATGTTTATTATAATGGTGTGTGAGCATATCATTACACTATTTAATAAATATTGATTGATAATACTATTATCATATTATATAATTAATTATGAATTATAAAAATAAAATACGTGAAATTACAGTGGGCACGGCTGGACATAAAACAACATTAATATTATAATTTCCATGATTTTGTATTAGTTTTAAAAACACATAAAAATTAAACTAAAAAAATTAAATGAACAACCAAATGAACGCATTTATATTTTCAAAGAACGTGAACGAGTTAGTTAACAATCACAATGTGAAAGATTTCAACAAAATTCAGCATAGTTTTTTGGGGACATTTTAAAGTTTTTAATAGGACTTAGCTCTCTTACATCCCACTAAATCTGCCTATAACTATACTTGTAGTTAGACCAAATATTATGTTAAAAAAAAAATGAATATAAACTTTTGTTACAGTTGTATTGTTTTACATTATTGAAATCAAAAAAAATAAATTATTAAAAAAATAATTAAAAAGTATTATTAACTATTAAATATTTTTTTTTTAGTTCACTTATTGGGTATTCTGCACTTAAATTTTCCGAAATTCTTCTCCAAAGCATCATGAACCTAGTTACGAAGTTTGTAATTTGGATTGCTTGGATTCCGTATAGATGGCTCACTTTCGTGCAGCTCTACCATCGAGTTTTCCAACCAGAGGCTGGTACCTAAGTAAATAATATATAATAATATATAATTATACGTATTATAATAACTAACATAATATAATTTAAAATATTTACATAGTTTTATTTTAGCTTAGTTTTGTGGTTTGTAATTAATTAGGTCAGATACATTATTAAGTATGGTAGCATTCGTATAATTTACGAATAAAACGTACCCAATACTACGGTAATATATATTTTTATCTAATTTTTCCATATTTTTGTTAGCAAAAAAGGGGTTTTTGCTGGATAGGTATTTGGAAAAATTCGTGTATTTGAAACGATGTCGTATATTAAAGTTAGAGCCATTACCTGCATTCTTTAAACAAGCTCGCGGCCGTTAATACTCTGTCCGGTCTATTAACATCACCTGACTTAGAAAACAATAACGACGTAGCAGTTAACTCCGATTCAGACACTGACGGTGAAAACGATTGATTGAATTGTTGTAAATTGTATAAATACTTACTAATACCTATATTGTTGTATACTATAGTAAATATATTACTCATTAATTAATGTGTTTATTCAATAAAATTATTCTTAATTATTTTTCCTACAACTTCTAAAATAATAATCATCACTTATAAATTCCCATCGCATATGTGCACAATCATTTTAATCGTAAATTAGTGTAAGCAAAATTATAAACAAAATGTAAAAAAAACAACTTTTAATATTTTAGATTTTGAGCGGAGCGATGAATGTATTGATTTTACAACGATGTATGTTTTTTTTTAATTTTTGTTTTGTGTCTGTTTATACGATAATAGTAGTCGAAATAATGCTTTGATTTTCAACGGTATTTTGTTCGATGGGAAAGTGAATCTATCTAGTGCATTGGGCAAATCAACATTTAAAATTCCCAGTAGTTTTCAAAATCGCCAGAAAACAAAAAAAAATAAAATAAGGAAATTCGAGAACTTTTACGCAAAATCGGTTTTCGACAAAATTGATTTTGTTTTTGGTGAAACTCCATAGATATATGAAATTGTCACTGAATGTTAACATAAGAATTTGCTATGCCTACACGATCAAATTTTCAAAATTAAATTTTGACTTGTTTTGAGCTATTTACGTATATTTTCGGTTTCCAATTTTTTTAGGTTTTTTTCTATAGATGTCAATAAAATTTTATTAGTTAGGTTAAAAAGCTTGAAAATTTAAAAATGTTATTCGTGTAATTTTTTTTGCAAAAATGAATCCAATCTACTGTTTTCGACACTATTGCCTAATACTAAAATAAATTACTTTAATCACAATAATATCATAAAGTATACTGAGTAATATTATAGGCTGCCAGACCTGGCTGTCTTCCCTCAGAATCGACTTTCGTATACGATGATATTATATCATTGAATTCAAATTTAATACCATCCATTACAGTGACCCACTTGAAGAACAATGTACAGCAGAATGACATTCACTTACCCGTTTTTTTTTTATCTCTGTCATCACCTTTTAACGACGGTAAAAATGCTTCGATTTTTTTCAATAGTAACTTTTCTGATAGGAAAGTGAATCTAGTAGGTACTTTGCGCAGTCGAAAATAAAAATTTCCCAGTAGTTTTCATGAGTGCCACTCAAAACAAATGATAAATTAAGGAAAAAACGGGAATTTTTACGCAAAACCGATTTTGGACAAAATTGATTTTGGTATTTGAAGTAACTCTAAAAGAAATGACAGTATATACAAACAATTTTGACCGATTGTTTATATAAGCATTTTCTATACACCATAGCATTTTCAA
The DNA here is from genome assembly GCA_027563435.1 of Nasonovia ribisnigri. NCBI lineage: Eukaryota > Metazoa > Arthropoda > Insecta > Hemiptera > Aphididae > Nasonovia > Nasonovia ribisnigri. The sequence continues at coordinate 17,064 of JANEHU010001484.1, read as the reverse complement.
AATATTCTGACTTATTTTGAGCTGTTAGCGGACATTTTCAGTTTTAAATGTTTTTAGATTTTTTTCTATAAATGTCAATAAAATTTTATTTGTTGGGTTAAAAATCTTGAATATTTAATAGTAGGCTTCTAATACATTGTTACAATAATATATGAAAAATGTTAAAAATCCTTAGTCACAAATTTTTTTTTTAAGCATTTAAAGTTCAAATTTTGACAAAATACGTAAAAATTACGAAAATTTGCAATTTTTCGGTACATGTACGATGCATTTCTGCCGTTACTGTCGACATCATAAAATGTTTGCATTTCTTGCCCATGTAGTAATCTCTAATACTAGGGTCATTCATTTTAACAATGCATCGCCTCATGTTTACCCTGGATAATTTGGACAAAAAAAATTTAATTGTTATTTAATATAATAAAAATGTCATCATAATGAGAATGAAAATAATAATAATTATAATAATTCACTGTAATCACGAAACTAAACAAGAAAATATTTACGGAAAAAATAGTATTGAGTTAGTTTTAATATACACTAATCATAATATGTAAAAAAAAATGTTGTATTATTTGCCTATCTTTAAATACTGTTTAATAGCTTTGCGTGTATTAAGGTTATTTTTTGTTGTAACATGTAATCACAATTGCATTCATGAGTTTTAATAGTTGATACACGAACTCAAAACTATCTAAATTATCTATTGCTTATACTTTTGAATTCAGTTTTGCATGAGTTGAATGTACATTACATTGTTTTTATTAATTCAAAGTTATTTTTAAAAATTGTATTTATGTCATATATTATTTAGGTAAAACTTCTAGAAGTACCTGGATGCAGATACATAGTAATATAATATTATGGAAATTGTAAATTAATATTTTTTATTGTGTGTAATTTACCGTTTACTAATTGAACTGGTGTTTTCATACCAGTATGATATTGTACCTAAAATTTTTATTTTGTACAATCATATCAAGTTGAATGACTGATTATTATGTGTTTTCAAAGTCAATTCGGTTGTTTAGTTGTAAATGATTATTCACGGTAACTACGTTAAACCCACGTCAACCAGAAAACTACTATAAAACCACTTATTTTGTTCTAATATTGTTCTCATATTCTTGTGAAGTGTGTGATGTGAATACTTTTATTCATCTATGGTCAAAACGGTTATAAAGTTAACATTTTTGTATAATATTGAAATAACATTATACCTACAGATACATTTTATTACCTACCTATTGATTTTTTTTATTTTATATTGGGTAGGTACAACATATTTTAAGTTTTCATTAATATATTATTATATATTAATCAGTGTTAATCTAAGACCTAGTTATTATTGATGATTGATAACATTTGGAAATATATTATTTTATAAGTACAGTTGAAATAATTAAACAGTTGTTAATTGGTATGCAGTTGAAATTCCTTTAAAAATATTTTAAGTTTAATAAAAATATAAAAACTTTGATAGGTACTCTTAACTATAAGAGTTAAAAATATATTAAAAACAAATACATTTTTGAAATTTATAACTGTACCTATCAGTAAAGTATAAACTAAAAATGTTTCAACCACGTACAACAGCCATCTTTATTTCTAATATTTGATATATAAAATAAGTTTTACTACTGGTTACTGTTGAATGTTGAGCGATCTCATGTATCTAACAAAATTCTTAAGTTTTAAACTTGCATAAAATTTAATAATTGAAGTAAAATATGAGCTACATAGGGACGATCGTTCCTTAATATACAAAATACTGTTCTCATGTCTTGTACCAAAGTTCACTAATCAGTTACTCAGCACTTCTGAACTTCAGGCCAATGTCAAACTTATAGTCCTGCATAATATGCAATATACAACTTTTTTTCCTTGATACAATTAAATATTTGCCACTATCTGGTACAATAACCATTGACATAATATTAAATTATGATTAATATTCATTCCAAGAATAATATACTATATTATACATTTTACCAAGAGAATACTGTATTCAACATTCAGCAGAAACACCATTGTCAGTTCTTATAATATAATATAATATTTTACTTTATGCAAAAGAATTGCAAACCGTTTGTTTTATGTAGGTACTTAATAAGAACTACCTAATTCATATGATACGATAATAATTATAAAGAAAGACGATTAATAGTTATCAAATTGGTATTATTAGTATCAATGACAAACAATAATACTTAGTCACAACTCATAATGAATAACATTTTTTTTTTTATATACCAATGTCGGTAGGTTATCACTCCTCTTGGATCGTGGTCGGTTTTTGTTCCCGAATCGCTATCCATATCCGGTTCAGAGTCCAGGACGATATCGCTGTTGTTGACGTTTACCGATTTTCAGTCATCGCATTCCTATCATCACATTGTACTATGCACCTATTGGAGTGTTGAACAAAACGGTTTCACGCAAATCGTATTTTATGACATATTTTTTTAACGATTTTAGAATAAAATAACTCGCTACAAAAATTACGGGAAATAATATATTAATATATTATTAGAGTATGGCGGTGGAAATTTGACATAATATGTGACTGCGCGTTCCCGGGCCGCAGTATGTTAGGCCGGCGGAGGCACTAATGAATAATGATCGTTTACTACGCACACAAATACACGCCACGGACGCACGCACTATCTCGATTGCCTTTATTCAGCTCGTTAAAACCGATCGGTATCGAATCTGATAGAATAAACATAATAATATTAGACGGAAGGAGCACGTTTGACAAGTGACTGCGCGTGCGAAAGTGTCGCGTTTCTGGGCCGTAGTGTGTAAGGCGGGTGGAGGCACTAATGATAATTTTACTACGCACATAAATACTCGCCATGGTCCAGGGATGCACGCACTATCTCGATTGCCCGTTTTCAGCTCGTTAAAACCGATCGGTTCTGATGGAATAAACATAATAATATTAGACGGAAGGAGCATGTTTGACAAGTGCTGCGCGTGCGAAAGTGTCGCGTTTCCGGGCCGTAGTCGTGTTAGGCGGGTGGAGGCACTAATGATCGTTTACTACACAGTACACACACAAATACGCACACGAACGACTTCCAAAGGCGTGCCGGCGTATCACACGGATTCACGATATTAATATGTGCGTTTTGGAACATAAATCGGTTTCAGTGGTAGGTATATTGTCGTCACGATAACGAAACAATAAACTAATATTGTTTGAAAACATCGTTTTTGTTGGCAAATATACAATATAATTTCTCCGTATACATATCGTATTTTTCCTGTTTAATTTCGCCGAAATATGCGCCACGGACGCAAGCACTATCTCGATTGCCCGTTTTCAGCTCTTTAAAACCGATCGGTATAGAATCTCATAGAATAAACATAATAATATTAGACGAGACGGAGCATGTTTGACAAGCGTCTGCGCGTGCGAAAGTGTCGCGTTTCCGGGCCGTAGTCGGTTAGCGGGTGGAGGTACTAATGATCGTTTGCTATATACACATAAATACTCGAAACGGACGCACGCACTAGTTATATGTAGTTATATGATTATATCAAATATACTTACCGTTACCTTAAATAAGTATTATCCGCGGGACGTAGATTACATGTGAATAATGATGTGATGATTGTATTGCCTACTTTTAAGAAGGTTTTCATTTTATAATTTTATACTTGTGACGTTTTTATTATTATGTTTTCATGAAATCTGAAGACATAATTGCCTACAAATATATTTTAAAACATTCTCAAACTTTGACAATTCCATAAAATATTATTTAAAAAAAAACTTAATTAGGTAGAATTATGCGGTACAGTAAAAAATTATTTTAAAATATCGTTTTTATTAGTAAAAACCCTACAATATACAAAAATATTGAAACTGAAATCTAATTTTGAACTGGTTGTTCTTCAAATTTGTGGCTGCCACGTTGAAGCAACTAGGGGGGCGCCAAATGGTCTTTAGCATCCTCGAGTTGTAAGTTAGCACCACCAAGTTCAAATTCAGCACCACTTGTTTTTTTATGGTGTAAGTGTTATTGTATTACAGCGATATACCATACATTTTTTGGTACACCGTCGAGTATAACTATTACAGCAACTGACTGGTGCGTCCGTGCAGGCTGTAGTTTACCATTCAAAATAGTCAAATTTATGGGTTATCGATTTTCGTTTAAAATATCGAGTGCAGGAAATCGAGCCTCGTAATCGCAATCGACACGCATTATAATTTATAATTCATAATATAAACTAACTACTGGTTACCGTTGAAGGTTGACTACCTCATTTTGCTATCCAACAAAATTCTTAATTCTTGAACCTGCATAATATATTATAATTTAAATATAATATGAGCTACGATCGTTCTTTAACATACAAAATAAAAATTAATAAAGTAATAAACATTCTAAAATAATATCGAAATGTAACGAAATTGATGATACTTAAATTTTTCTAGGCAAATAACTATAAGAACAATTTGCGTAGGTACATTTTACACCTCTAAAGAAATCATATAGTGATGTTCACTTGTACAAATAAGTACAATTCAAAATATCGCATTTTGCGTACCATTAAGTTCCAATATTGATGTTGATGTTTATTTCTAAACGATATTTTAAGTCCAATCAATAGAGATATAGGTACCAAAATATACAATATTATACTGTGTAGATTGTAGTTATATAATATACCAATTCATATATTCCAAATTTCTATTATGATATTAAAGCTTATATGTTTACGAATTACATATGTGTCCGAACTATGTACCTATTGCCTGTGCTCATACAGTTTATATATATCCTATTATGTATAGGGCCCGGGAAATCCATTAATAATTATCGAAATATGCTCTTAAAATCACAAATATATGTGCTAAATGCTGAGGACTGCAGGACCGGTGGGATACTGGGAACTTTCCGAATGGACAGCTGTTTAAAAATAATTTATTATTATTATACTATAATAATAATAAATTTGGTATAAATGTACCTAATTTATAAATATTTTCGTATCATAACGCGTAAGTGTGAACATTTTTTTTATATTAGGTGTTTAAGATATTGTATAGATTTCGGTTTGGCTGATAGTCCGCCACACACAGCAACAATACATCACCAGCAATTATCATTTATAATTATTACGTGGATTTAAGTACAAATTGCATTTTTTTCTGAATTTGTTAAGACATTGTGTTTCAATAAAAATATCGTCTCTTAGTTCTTACATCAACGAATGGAAAAATTACTTTTAATTTAAGTTTTTTGATTTTTAGAGCATTAGGTTTGAACACATTTTTCGTATAATTTATAAGAATAAACAACATTTAATAAAAACTTAATTTAAATTGTTTGTACTAATATTCCTACTTTTATTACGTACCTAGTATGTGATCTCCTATATAATATGATATACTCCTATGTCCTTCAGTTTTTCAAATTAACATTTACCAATAGAAAGTTAGAAGAGATAGAAGTTTTTATTTGAAAATAATTATAATAGCATCTGATTGTCTAGTGCTAAAGTAATGAAACACAAAATATAACATATACCTATCTAAACTTTATTTAATATTCATTTAAATTGGCTTTCAATTTTCAGGGTCTTTGTGATATTATTAGAACAGTAAACCATATTTTTTTTTAATATATATTTTTAATTTTTAGTGTATTTAAACTCACGCACTATTTAAAACTTAATCTGACGTTTATTATACTTACTGTACAGTAGAGCGACATCCACTAACCAATCGTTCTTTGTATTAGTTTTAATTTTACCTACTATGTTTGTCCTTAAAACAAATAAACCACTTAAAATAATTTTTTTTTTTATATAACAAAATTATGAAATCAAAAATATAGAATTTGTTCCATGATGTGGGGTCCATGAAATATATTTTTTCAAATATATCAACATAGGAACTTATTTATGAGAATTTTACAAATATATATATATATAAATATATTAAAAAGTATTTTTTGAAAATTAGTAATTTTACATTATACATTATTTTTTACCAGGTACAATTTATTTACTAATTAGACTGGTATTTTTAAGTATATTACAATTGTAAAAACTATTATTTTGAAAAAAAATATGTAGGTTAATGATTTATTTCTATGTGAATATGTTGTTATAACTGGGTTCTTTATTTAGGTATGAATTTGTATTAATTACTCATGGTAACTAACTTAAGCCTACATCAACCAGAAAACCACATGTTTTATTCTAATATAATTTTTATATTCTTGTAAGTGTGTGATGTGAATACTTTTATCTTATCTATGGTTATAAATTAACTTTTTAATATATCTAATAATATTTTATACATTTTATTACATAACTACTTATTCATTAATTATTATTTTTCTTATTTCATATTAGTTAGGTAGGTACTTTATTTTTTTTTTTACATACTTTGGGTTTTTAATATGATATATTATCAATTATAATGTATAAATCAATGTTAATCTAAGACCCTTGAGACCTAGTTATTATTAATGATTTATAACATTTGGAAATATTTTATTTTATTTTTTGACTTAACTTCTTTAATATTATGTAAATAATTACAAGTTACATATAATATGTATTAATATTATAGCAGTTACGTTTCATGAACAGAATTATAATTTCAATGGTTTTAAATTTTTTTTTATTCATCCTAGTTTATTTCATCATGCCAAAACATTTAGGTGATATTTTATGCATATTATGTTTCCTTTGGTATTTCAAGATTTTAAAATGGATTAAATAACAATTTAAAATTCTCCTAATTATTTTAACATTTATAACTATAATAGGTATTTGTGAAACAATAATTTTCTAAAATATAAATTTTTATCCAAATTAAGTCATTTAAATATTAACTTTTAAATAGAACAGTAGAGTAACTAATATTTTTTTTAGTTATGTGGCAAAGATCAATTATAATGTTTTTATGTATTTTAATTATCAATAATCATTAATTAGTTTTTATGCTGTTGACATTTCTTAAGAAATATCTTAAGTTTAATAAAAATATAAAAACTTTGATAGGTTAGATTATTTTAACTTTTATCTGTGGCAAATCGCATAGCTACCATCTTCCAACGTTTTAAGTATTGTAAATGTCATGTTAATATTCAATTATTTTGCAGTAGTAGAATACCATAACAGAAAATCCAATTGATTTAATTCACAAAAATACAATTCTCAGGAGTGATCAAATTGTTAATGGTTTGAGGGGGCTACGTTACTTTTGAAATATGTGTATTTATTATGTTATTATCAGTTAAAAAGTTTATTTTGTGTTACGTTACACTTTGTGTTACATGTTTGAAATTTATAACTGTATCAGTCTACCTAGTATAAAATCAAAATGTTTCAACCATGTACAACAGCCTTCAATGTTGTAATACTTGATGTATAAAATAAGTTTAATTAGAATATTTCAGTTTGTGTGTATGTTAAATCGGCATTGATCGACCCTACGATAAAATATACTTGTTACCTTTGAACTTACTCACCTGCGATCTAACAAAACTCTTAACGTGTTGAACCTGCATAAAGTAAAATTAAAGTAGCAGATGAGCTATGTAGGTACGTTTAAGGAACCTTAACGTACAAAATACTGTTGTCATGTCTTGTGATAAGTTCTACTTATCACTTACTGTTGACTTCACTTGTACTTCAGAGCTAATGTCAAATACCTAATTAACGGCCCTTAATAATACAGTAAAACTTCCGTTAACGGTCACCTCTATGTAACGGTCAATTTTTTTGGTCCCGTCGTGTGTTATCCTAGTGTTATTCTACCTCTGTAGAACGGGCACCTCTAAAAAGCGGTCATTATTTACAGTCCCTTCGGGGACCGTTATATGGAAGTTCTACTGTAATATATTTACAACACTTTTTTTACGATAAAATTAAGTATTTGCCACCATTCGGTACAATGAACATAAATATGATTTATATTCTTTCCAAGAATATATTATTATGTACCGTTTACCTATCACAAGAATGCTGTATTATTTACACCAGTATCAGTCAAGTACTATTATAATATATTAGAAATAATAAATATAATATATAATAATATCAGACCGTTTGCTTTAGAGAGGTAATTTGTAGGTAATCAGAGGTTAGAATTAATTCTGTGGGACAATATAACTATACAAACATGACATCATGACAATTAGGCGTCAAATATGTTTTTATTCGGTTAGCGCAAACATAAATAATCAAACAACTATTACGGCTACAACGAGAGACGCAGAATTACAACTGTTAATCCGACATAGTATTAGTATGGCCGTAGGTCAAACCTTGCAATCGCGGTAACTCGGCAGTCGTAGACCCGCGACAGGTACTGTTCATTCCGGCCGTCGTCTCCCGTGCCGGTGGTGTGGCGACCGGTTCGGATTCGCGCCGGCTCTGGGCCCGTACCTCTCGTTCTGTCTGTCGATCCTGTACCCCAACCGTACCATGTTCACGCATATCCTCTCCCACGCCGATTGCAATTCGGCGTCGATGTCCCGGTCCGGATCGATGTCGCTCTCCGTTTCCGAGGCGCTCTCCGTGTCCGCTTCGGAATCCTCGACTATGTCGTTGTTGTTGACGTCCCGGCCGCGCACGACGCCGTGGTTTCTGGCGTTTCGCAATCTCCAGTTGTCTGCCATGTTTCCAAGAGCTAGTGCCACTATCACGGACCGCGTTCAAAGGACGATTGCGCGCGTGCACCCGTAAACAGAGATATGACGCCACTGCGAGCACGTGTACGGTGGCGCGGTGCCAAGTGGCCGGGCGACGAATCGCGCGCGCAGCGGTTGTTATCGATAGTCATGGCGGCGGCAAGTGGTCGTGCGGTTACTCGATTGGCCGCGGAGGTCGGTCCCCCTGATAGCACGAGTGTTTTCATCGGCGCATGCGCAGTGAGCGGCGAACCGTCGCTGTCGTACGTGACGAATGTCGATAATCGATATCAGTCGACATTGCAACAATGATATCACGTCGCCGCCGCATTCCGACACATTATTATTATTATTTTTGATTAGTCTGTGAAATCGCCCACTAAACGAACCGTAGGCAGGGCCGTATTAGGGCATAGGCACTATAGGCACTGTGCCTAGGGCCTACGAACATTTTAGGGGCCTACGAAAATGAAATTAGTGACTACGATTTTTCTGTAATATTTTTTTTTTTTTTTATTTTAAGTTTATTAACTATCTGTAGATGTTAGCACAAAAAAATAAAATATTTTGTATAATAATATTTCTCGTATATTTACACTCAATGTTCGTTATCGTAATAATTACTTATTGAAATCAGATTGGATAAACCATAAACCGATAAAATGTATACAGTATACGGAGAAACGACATGATGAATTAAACCACGATTACTGTTTAGATTATTTTAGGAAATAATAGAAAAATAATATCGTTTACGTAATATAAATAATAATTATCGACCGCGGACGGACACACACACACACACAAGAATAATAAGAATTATATGGGGCTATGCGGGACATGATCGGTCGGTAACTCAAACGTTTTATGTAATAATTGATAAATTGATAGTTGAAATGGAAAAACGAAAAAAAGCTTATTTAAAATTAGACGAAAGATTTAATTTTTTAACTGACGAAAGTTTAAAAGATGAAGAAATAAAAATAAAGGCAAATAATTTAGTTGAAGCCCATAAATCCGATTTGGAATCTTCATTTGTTAATGAGTTTTTGATTTTTAAGAGCTTTCGAGAAACTGGAATGTCTGTGAATGATATGCTAATTAAACAAATAAATACCAAAATGGTAACCAGTTTTCCAAATGTAAACATTGCTTTTAGAATCTATTTATCAATTTTTGGGACTTCGTGCGAAGGTGAAAGATCATTTTCAATTTTAAAGAGGGTTAAGAACTGGCAGCGGTCAACTATTGGGCAAGATAAATTATCATCATTATCGGTACTTGCAATTGAACACGAATTGCTCCAAGAAATCGATACTGAAAAAGTTATAGAATCATTTGCAAACAAAAAATATCGTAAAAAAGTTTTGTAACTATAAATTTATATTAAGAAATATTCTACATAATATTGTTATTTTTAATTTGTTACAATTATCTTTTGTTTTATACTTAAATATATGAGCAAGAAAATGCAAAATGGTATAAAATAGGTTGTTTTTTATGGTTTCTGGAAATTTAATTTTAAATAATATATTTTGAGTTAAATAAAATGTATTTTTAGATGTGTTTAAGTTGTTATCAGATAAAGTTATAATTATAAAAGTTAATATTTGATTTTCATGTTGTAAATTATTTTGCTTAAAATACTGAGATTCAACACTACCTCTCCCAAACATTAGATTTCTTAATTATTTAAATACTGAACACAGCAGGACGGTATTAGCGCATGGGTAATAAAGCACTGTGCCTAGGGCCTACGATATTGCTAATCCGGGCCTGCATACTTGCATATTTGTGTGAAGGTTTGTGTGCGCTCACCGCTCACGCCATTCTCATTTGTATCTACCTATACGGCTATACCGCCCGCAGGCAGCGAATAATATTCGTAAGAAAATATTCTTATCGAATGTGGTGAGTTATGCGCTCACGAATGAATAATTATTGTGGTCTAGGCGTATAGGCTACATCATACGCTGCCAAACTTATTTAGTAGGGATCGATGGTATTTACATAGGTGGAAATTTACGTGTTTTCTCAGTTTGAAGCCGCCTGAATATTAATTATTAATTAATTGTAAACATGTAAAGGTTCAAATCAAATCCTTTACGAATAAATTGTATTGACTTAATATGATAATATATACATACCACGAGAATTAATATATAGGTATAATATTTCAACAAGTAAATTGACTCGAAATATTTTAGCCGAAATATTATGCTAATACGTACATACATAGCTTTGTTGTTCTAAATTTTTAGATGTGCAATACAAGTCACTGTATATTAAACATAATATTTTATACAAAATACAAAATTATCATTTCTATATCTAATAATACGAATAAGTTTTTAATTCGAATAAACAATAAAATACGAAAAAAAATAAGTAAAAAAAATACATATACCTAGTAATATGACACTAAAAGGCGTAGTAAAATATTTCATCAGTATTCCACGGACCAGATAAAATACATTTTACTAAAAAATTTAACAACCTAAAAAAGATTAAATTTAATGTAAAATAATAAATCTATATATAAATTCTAAATTAATTCAGATATTAAATGCGTTATAAAGATTCGGATATTTTTGATAGCTTAATATGAATTTATGAATTATAATGGTAATTTAATTACTATTGAAAATGTTGTTCATAACTCAATCAATTTAATTGCATAATTATACATTGATTTTAGCGTTACCATTCACTTGTTTCATGATTGTAAAAATATATATATTTAGATTATAAATAAATTACCTTGGGCTTAGCGTGTATCGTAATTTAATAACGAGTTTATAGTACTATTTAGCATAAAAAGAGATACATTTTGAATGAACAACTGTCTACCTCAAACTCTCGTTAATAATAATGTAACCATGAACAAAATTGTAGTTAAATACAATAATAATTATAGAGAATATATTATTTTTTATCAACGAGTTAGTGTTAATTTGTTGGTAAGAGTGAGAAGTAACTATAATTATATTTGTATTAATATTGATGTGGTGAAGATAATTGTTTATTATTATACATGTTTGTTTTATTTTATATTACTCACGATACCTTTTAATATTAAAATACAAATTATACCACAATTAAAAATTACTAATCATACAATTGGTTTTTACGTAGTACCTACCTAGTTAATATCAACAATATAGTAAGTAACTTTTAAATTCAGAATCATTTAAAAAAAAAAACGATAATTAGCATGAAACATTAGTTATATCTAAATGTATTCCTTTGATCAATGTTTGAAAAATAGTTAAGTAAATTTAAAACTATTCTTAAATCAAGTATCATATCCAGGCAGAAAAATAAACTGAAATAACTTAATATATTACTAAGACTTATACTTTTTTTTTTTCAGTGAAATTTCGTTATTATACACCTATGTATAATAAATAATCAATCACAGTTATGAAAATTTAGTAAAAATTTAAAAACGTTAATTATATATATTATGTTTTATAGATAAAAACAAACCATAAAAATTAATTTCTTAGAAAAGGAGAATGGAAACATTAAATTTTGAATACTTATTAAGACAAGTATGAAATTAAAATATTACATAGTCTCTGTTTTAATTATCTGCATACCTACTCAATTTTAGGCGAAATATTCGTTGATAATCAATATATGTAGTTTTCAAGTCAAATGTAGTGTAAATAAATGTTATCATACGAGAATAAATCTGTATATCTACTTATTATAATATGTATTTAATATAAGTTAACAAGCTAGGTAAAATTGTACAATAGTTATATGTTATATTTTATAATACCTATAGTATATTTTTAGACCCAGTTAGGTTTTCTATATTATTAGCATCTCGCATAAGTGTACCTAAATTATAATACCATCTCTTTTTTCTAAGGTTTTCTGTTATATGTTTCTAATTTATTGTATAAATAATTTTAGGTCAAAGGAATTTAATAATCCATTACAATGTTTGAGTGGGGGTCAAGACTCCTCGGATTTTCATCTGATGATCTTTGTACTACTCGGCAACCGGGCAAAGGACTCTGGCTTTGCCGAATTAATTCAGATGAACAAATAAGTAAGTAACTGACAAATAATTGTATTATTCATAACTCATAAGTAACATGATTTGCATTTATCGTGATCGAATGAAACGATTAAAATGGACCAAAATATAATTGAATATAATGTATACGAAATAGTTGCAAACATACAACTGTTAAATGTTAAAGAACAGTGGGACTATATATATAATACGTATAATTATAATTGTTGACTATTTGCACGCTGGAAGGTGTATACATCAGACGTCGATTGTGTATGAATTGATGTATGAACAATGACCATATTATGAAATTACGTTTACTATGGTATACCAGATGTGTGTATATAGTGTATATATTAAACAAAAAACAATAATTCAGACAAATTACAAATACGTGGCAATATGAAATGATAAATTGTAAGCATCAGACTAACAATAATAACACGCGGCGCCTGTCAATGTAATCATTTAAAGACAATTTTCGCAATTAACAAGTTAAACTGTAATATAAATTCATTGTTTGACTACCCAAACCATTACATAGTGCATATTACACTATTATAATATTTGTTCTCGTTCGTTGGAGGATGTAAAAAATTACGCAATTTATTTTCATCATCGCCTCCGTCCCTCAACGTTCTTATTATCGCACATTCGGCATAACGACTTGCATGCTGCAACTGTAAGTCGTAACATAGTTTAATATGCAATACTGTATTGTAACACGATATGCATGTATTTTGAACAATATGGTGTCGTGATAATATTATATATTTAAATTTGCGTCCACGCGTGGTACATAAATAACATATAATACATAACTGTTAATTGTAACATGTAAGTACCATATATAATAATATTCGTGCCGTGAACAACTAGTTTATAATAATTACATTTTACACACAGCTCGCTGGGCCTAATTCACCGACAAATGAGCGAGTTTAGTTATCCAAGTCCACCGATTTATTATTATACCAAAATAATAAAGATTCGGAAAATTGCATTATTTTGGCCCACAAATCCCTCATGTACATAATATTATATTAATAATTAATATATATTATCTTGGTTTCCGTGACAAGTGCACCCACCCGGCATCCGAGTGTCTCGCCGGTTGCCTAAAAAATTTACATTTCCCAATTCAATTTGACCAACGCGGTAGTTGTGTAAATTAAAACATTGTCACAATCATCCGACAGATATTGGATAGACAATTTCATTATGTTATTATAATAATATCGTCGCGCCCGTCCTTTTCTCCCCCTCACCCCCTCACTCTTATCGGGGTGGCAGGAAACGGATCCGCACCGCACACCACACAAACCGCAAACGCGCCAGGCCGGCTAACTTTTTACAATCTGGAAAATTGGTTTCCCCGTCTGCGACTGTATATATACTATAATATAGCTGTTGCCGCGGCGTTTGACTTAATCCGATTTGTTTTCTCGTTATATGTACGCGTGTGCACCAGGCTCCGGTGCCGTGCCGCCCAAGACTAACTTTTGATGAACAATAACGTCTATGTTCTCGGCGCTTCGCGGCCCCTGGCAATGCCGGATACGCAAATGTAATTCAATTTTTTTTGTACATTTATAAGTTTTTTGTTGTTCCGACCATAAAAAAAAAAAAATAAATAAAACAAAATACGTACTCAATCGCAGCTATTCGGTTTTGAATTTAAAGTTATTCCGAACACAGGGAATTTCAGTTTTAAAATATTTATACATATTATTATAAAAATAAAATAAAAGATTTAGAAAAAAATGCAATATAATTTTGTATTAATACAAAATTAAATTATTTTATACTACCGAATATTTGGATCATCTCGTTAATATATTATTATAAATTTATAAAATGAGTACTGCAATTGAAACTGAGAAAAAGCTACTAAAAAAAACCATTGAAACATAAATAAAGTTAAATTAAATATTCACAAAAGATTCATCAATGGGTGGCTTCTTTAATCAAATTATTAATGTTTTCTTTTTTATATAGCACATACTCTTATTGTGCCTGATTGTACAGACAGTGATACATAATAACAAATAAAAAAAAAATTAAATATTCATAATTTTTTTTGTTTAACATTATCGATAATAATAGATTTACCTGATAGGTACATAATATGTAATTAAAATTGTACTCACAAAATTCCACTCTATAAGACTTCAAAATATTAATTTTACAGATGTCTCAATTTTTTATTGTACCTTCTCAAATAGTAAACTTCGGAGTAGGTAATAACAATATTATATATAATATATTGAAATATATCACACAAAATATGGCCACGAAGGGCCCCATAAGAATGAAATGGTTTTCAAATGCTAGTATATACGCGATTATTTTACAACTTACGAGCATGTATTCGTATAAAATTGAAAAGGTCTATTTAGAAATTTATTGGAAGGGATTTCTAGACGGCCGTTATAGGAGTCAGTAGTCACGTACGCTCACCCCCCCCCCCCTCCTTAACCATACCTGGAAACCTTTATATCCCACTTATACGTATAATAAAAAAACCTTCGAGCTCTGAAATGATTTCCTCCGTTCTTCAAAACGAATTCTCCGAATTGTTTATCGATAAGTAAGATTACATACCTTATATATAAACAATATATACTCACATACAAATACAGTATATAGCATTTTCTAGAATCAAAAAGCAATATCTCAAGGCGAATACAACCAATTCCAAGTGGTAATAAACTTCGCCTTCCTATTTCGTTTAGAACAAGCGTATGTAGGGTTTACAATATTCGATCACAGCAAATATTGAGGAAAAATGATTGTTTGTGTATGAAATATATCGAAGTAACACTGCAGATACCCTGATATGTTTTACAATGCTTGAATGTTCAATGAATAAAACTCTTTTATTTATGAAACATATTAAACTATATTCATTTTGGTGTTTCTACGAATATAATAATCCAATCCAAATGATGTGCCACACTACATTACCTATGTATAGTATGTATAATGTATTTATGTGGGTAGGTATACATTATTTGAATCTATACTTAAAAAATTACTGAAATATATTAATAATTATATTAATTATTGTATGAAATTACTAACTAAAATTCAAACAAATTAATTGAAATACATTGTATAAAATAGTTTTGCTAAATGTATATATTCAAATACAAACAGGAACACCAAACTAGAAGTAAACTGTAGTAGGTACCTATGTTATTACTTATTAACTAGGTATCATATTTTTACTGTTGTGGTTTACCTTTACACATAGGTACATAATATATAATCATTTACACTAACATAATAATATAAAAGTAGTTTATTATAGTGCATTTATTCGGTACTGCCTAGACTAGTGTCTACATGGCTACATCCTATATAAATATAAAAGAAACTTAGAAACATCAGATGAGAAATTCATATTAAGTACCTAATACCGTTAGTACCTGTATATGAATAAAATATTTATTAGAACTTATTTCTTTGTCATTAGGAAATTATTTTACTTTTATTGAAAAAAATTATCCCTTATATAATGCAGTAATATAGGTAATAATATAGATTTGCTGTGTGCGCAAATTTAAATTATTTCCTACATCGATATTTGGATCATTTAGACATAGATAAGAAATTGTATTATAAATAATTAAGAATATTATATATTATACTATACAGTATTATATAAATTATATATATGACTGTACATATAATATTGATTAATTTACTGAAAAATACTAGTCATCCTACTTCTACCACCCACACATTTATTTATCATTATTCATGAAGTATATCATTTGAAACTATATGCATAATATATGGATTAAATCTCGTCCATTTTAAAAGAGAAAAATGTTTAACGGTTAATCAACAAACTGATGTTCGAACCAATTATATTGTAACAACGTGCCAGCTAAAAGTTTCAATATAAAACAAAAGAAGTCAATCCAAACAATAGAATACAATTAACAAAAACAAAAGATGTACAATATTCTAATTATAAATTCCACTTCGAGGATGTTTTAAGCGTGTAGATACCATATATGTATGTAGTCGATAAACGACTGACCGAACGTGCAAAATCTTCAGAAGGACACTCGACCATTTAATTTTAATGACATCCATTTTTATTTTTCCATTGTCTTGGTATTGTTTCTTTCTATATGAAAAGTGTTTTATTCGAGCTGTTGATGGGTGAATTCAAAATAATTGTATCAATAATTTATACACTCGTCTGTATCACAGGGAATACATTTATAAAATACAATTGGAATTTTCTGTAATAATAATAATATTATTAATAAAATGTATTCAAATTAAAAACGTAACTTGTCTTAATATTCGATGATAGTTGAAGGGCCAGTATTACAATTTTCGGTTAGATTT